>JAKUCM010002749.1:0-20003 GCA_023374145.1 Lepidium sativum | reverse complement strand
GAGAGAGAACAGGTAGTGTTCTAACTCCTTCTTCATGGGTGATAGATAGTGGAGCGACCCATCATGTGATTCATGATAAAAATCTGTTTCATAAAATGACTTTAGAATCAAATAAGTCTGTTATGCTTCCCACAGGAAATTCCATTACTATTGCAGGGATTGGTAATGTTAGAATGAGTAATCATTTAGTCCTTAATGATGTTCTTTACATTCCTGACTTCAGATTAAATCTGATAAATGTAGGTCAACTCACTAAGGACATGAAATGCAAGCTTATATTTGATGAATCTTCTTGTCATATTCAGGATCATACCAGGGAGCTGATGATTGGACAAGCTAAGCGGATAGGAAACCTCTACCTCTTGGAAGAATCATCAACTTCAAACAATCTCAATTCTGGTTCTTTCTCTGTCAATGCTGTATTAGATTCTAGAATATGGCACCAAAGATTAGGACATCCTTCCTTTTCTAGAACTAGTTCGATTACTCACATTGTTGGTCAACATAAAATCAATAAAGGTCCTTTTCACTGTGATGTGTGTCAATTCTCTAAACAAAAGCGTCTCCCCTTTATTTCCAGAAATAACATGAGTGAAAACCTTTTTGATCTTCTCCATATAGATATTTGGGGACCTTTCTCAGTGGAAACCACTGATGGTTTCAGATATTTCCTAACAATTGTAGACGATTACAGCAGAGTAACATGGATTTATCTAATGAAAGTGAAGAGTGCTGTTTTGCATATTTTCCCTGATTTTCTAACAATCATACAAACTCAATATGGAGCTCAAGTCAAGGGAGTGAGATCAGACAATGCACCTGAGCTCCGCTTTGATAGTCTATTCCGATCAAAAGGCATCAAGGCTTACCATTCCTGCCCGGAAACTCCTGAACAGAACTCGGTGGTTGAGAGGAAACACCAGCACATCCTGAACGTCTCCCAAGCTCTCATGTTCCAGAGCAACATTGGACTGGAACAATGGGGTGACTGCGTCCTAACAGCTGTCTTTCTCATTAACAGGATACCAACACCTATTCTAAAAGGAAAATCTCCTATAGAAGTCTTGACAGGGAAAATCCCAGACTACAAAGATCTCCGAGTGTTTGGTTGCCTCTGCTACAATGCAACATCAATCAAGAATCGACACAAATTTCTCCCCAGGGCAAAACAATGTGTTTTTCTTGGCTATCCCATGGGATGTAAAGGCTATAAGTTCATGGATCTGGAAACAAACAATATATTTGTATCCAGAAATGTAGTTTTCTTTGAGAACAACTTTCCTTTTAAGAATGAGAACAACGTAACTAATGATTTGTCTTCACTCTTTGACATAGACTTGGAAGGAACAGTGCAAATAGAGAATGCAACAACCTCAAGAAACTCTACAGAGTTTATAGAACCAGAGATTTCGAGAAAAGATACAGCAGCTGAAGAAAAGACACAGAACAAATCTCCATCTGCTACAACACAGTCTACATCGACTCCTCTCACTTCACACTCCAAAAGAATCTCAAAAACACTGAATCATCTTGCTGATTATTATGTTAATGTCACTGAAACTAATCAGCTGTTTCCTCTTGCAGCTTATCTATCATATGACCAACTATCAGAGGAATACAGCAAATATATATGTGCAGTAATGGCCTATGGAGAACCAGCAACCTTTGCTCAAGCGAAAAAGTTGGATGAATGGCTGATGGCAATGAACGAGGAGCTCAATGCACTTGAGGAGACTGGAACATGGACCATCTGCACTCTGCCTCAAAACAAAAGAGCAATTGGCTACAGATGGGTCTACAAGACCAAACTCAATGCAGATGGACTCTTGAAAGACGCAAAGCACGACTAGTAGCAAAAGGATACACGCATCAAGAGGGGGTCGACTTTATAGATACCTTTTCACCTGTGGCAAAAATGACCACAGTGAAAACACTGCTTGCAGTTGCAACTGCAAAACAATGGAGTCTCACCCAACTGGACATCTCCAATGCCTTCCTTAATGGAGACCTAGACGAGGAGATCTACATGCATTTGCCTCCAGGGTACACAGCTCCAAATGGCCAGGATCTTCCAAAGACAGCAATTTGCAAATTGAAGAAATCAATCTATGGACTGAAGCAGGCGTCACGGCAGTGGTTCCTCAAGTTCAGCAACTCTCTACTCGATCTTGGTTTTGTTAAATCCAACACAGATCACACTCTTTTCATCAGAAACATAGGAGATGAATTCACAGCTGTTCTAGTGTATGTAGACGACATCATCATCACGGCAAACAAAGATACTCTGGTGGAGGATTTGAAAACAGCTCTCCATAGGTGTTTCAAGGTGCGAGATCTCGGCCCTTTAAGGTACTTCTTAGGCCTTGAAATAGCTAGATCTAGTAGGGGCATATCAATCTGTCAAAGGAAATATATTCTAGAACTTCTAGCTGAAGTAGGCTTATAAGCCTGCAAACCCTCGAGCATTCCAATGGACCCCAATATCTGACAGCAGATAGTGAAGAACCTACCTTACCTGATGCCACAGTCTATAGACGTCTAATAGGGAGACTCATGTACTTGACTATAACTAGGCCAGACATATCTTTTGCTGTCAATCGCTTGTGTCAGTTTTCCTCAAATCCAAAACAATCACATCTTCAAGCAGGATACAAAATCCTGCGTTACTTGAAGAACACTATAAGCCATGGTCTGTTTTATTCTGCGACTAGTGATATGATTTTGAAGGCTTTTACAGATGCAGATTGGGGGTCATGTAAAGACACCAGGCGATCTACATCGGGTTACTGCATGTTCTTAGGTGATTCCTTGATCTCGTGGAAGAGCAAGAAGCAGAACACAGTATCACTATCTTCAGCTGAATCCGAATATAGAGCAATGGGACTTGCAGTGAAAGAAGTTCAGTGGTTAGTCAATTTGCTTGCTGAACTACAAGTGTGTCAAGCACGATCAGTTCCTTTTTTTTGTGACTCAACCGCAGCAATTCACATTGCAAGCAACCCGGTTTTTCACGAGAGAACCAAGCACTTGGAGCTTGACTGTCACATTGTTCGGGAAAAGGTCACATGTGGACTCATTAAGCTGCTCCACGTAAAGACAGAAAATCAACTAGCTGATGCTTTCACAAAACCGTTAAATCCAGGCAAGTTCAATCATTTCTTAAGCAAGATGTCATTGAAATCCATATAAATGTCATCTTTAGAGGGGGTATTAGAATAGAAAACCGGTCTGGTTTAAGATTGGTTTTAGAATAGCTTTAATTTGATTTCGGTTAATGTTCTAAACCGAACATTGTAAATGGTTTCGGTTTACACGAGACTTTCTTCTTCTCTTTAAAGGAGATGTATTGTAATAGAGAAAGACACAGAGAGTTTTTCAAGCATTCTTGTATCAAGTTCTTCTTCAAGATTTCAATAAAGAATATTACATTCAATCCGAAATCACTCTAATTCTGTTACGACCACATATTCTTTTGACTTTTAAAACTCTTAAATCTGTAGTAATTATGTTGAGATTCAACGTAAACATTAAACACATCCGAGTCATGAAAATGCAAATCTCGTGTGACTTTGTGATCGCACATAGTGCTTTATGACTTGCACCTTTTTCTCATGTCACATTTAATACAAAATTAATTATATCAAATATTTTTGTATGAAATCAAGATCTTTCGTGAGCTAAACAAGGTTTTCATGAGTTAAACATGGTGGCACAGTGGTATAATTACTTTACAAATTTTCAAAAAACACCTACAATGGTTAAGAAACTTATATTAGATTCTAATCCATAAAATACTAATATTTTTTTTATTATAGTTTCAGTTTTATTTAAATTTAAAATTTTAAAAAGTAATATCTAATAAAAAAAATGAGTTTCTTGTTTAAGAAAGCGGAGGAGCGCACTTCCGTTTTCCCTTTACTAGTAAGGTGGGTGTCTCCTGGTTCCTATGCCACTGCGTTTCCAGGTGCTTTACCAAGTTTTTATTTTTCTCATTTAAAAACATAATCTCATCATCTCTTTTACTTTTGTATTTTTTTTAACTTTTTTAATGTTAAAAGTCTCTGTAAGAATCTCTTGTTGAAGGTGGTTTTAGAAATTATATTCATACATAGTAGTAGGAGCGAGATTTAAAAGTCAGTAGACTAATTGACAAAAAAAAAAAACTTTTCGGAATTGTAGAGTATTGGTTCAGGTTTTATTTATTTATTATTACACTCTTTGTTTATTGTTGTCACCATTATCCTGCGCCCATGCTTGAATGCAGATTGCAGAGTTTCTGATAAAATGGTTCTCTTGGTTAACTATTCAAGTGATGAGCATAAACGACACGTGAGGAAGGTTCTTAATTCTTATGATTGTACTCGTAACGTTCCTTATATTTTCTTCATCTATATAACCATAAATTTCTAAATATATAACCATTTGTCATGTGTATGTATTCGACCTTGCGTGTCAATGTCTCATCTTACGAATCTACTCGCGTTGAGATGCGTGCCCTAGACGATTAAAACATTTTCCATATTTTTATTATTTCACTTTATACAATTGTTACAACTCGAATTTATACATTGCTAATGGGTTAAAGTGTTAGTTCTTTGTCAATTAATTTAAAAAATCTTCTGTAAATCATTAAAAACGATCAACTTGCAATAGTTATATAATCAACAAAACTATCCAAATCATTAAATCGTTTACCATAATATCATTATGCAAATTTGCTGGCTTATTAAACGTCAACTCTTTTCTATATTAACGATAATTCGATTTTCATTCATGTAAATAAAAAAGTCAAACCTTATCCTAAATTTTCTAAAATAAGCTTAATTTCGTAAAATAAACTACATATTACAAATAACTCTTAGTTTATTAATCGGTGATAAATTTTGTCTTTGTCAACAGCAAATTATATTGGGTTACAACTGGCCGGCCCAATAGCCAAATTTCTATATAATATAGACAGAATGGCTCGATTCATGGTTGTGTAAACGAGTTGCCTTATGTGGACTTATCACATGCCACTAGGCTAAAAGTCATTTGCGTGATAAGCTTATTTTTTATTTTTTTGTCAACGGCAAATTATGTTGGACCACAACTAGCTGATCCAATAGCGAAATTCCTACATAATGTAGCGGGGGACTCGATCCCTGGTTGTACAAATGAGCTGCCTTATGTGGACTTATCACATACCACTAGGCTAAAAGCCATTTACGTGATAAGTTTATTTAAGCTACCTCATTTGTACAACCTAAAATTAAGTCTCCATATATTATATAAGAATTTGTCTACTAGACCGAACAATTATAGTTCAATATAATTTGTCGTTTAAAAAAAAACCTGATTTTCCACTATAGGTGTAGCCGAGCTATCGAGTTTTTCAACTAAAAAAAACCCTAAAATTAACATAAATATTTTTTTACGAAAAAACAAAACAAAAATTATCTTACATTATCGTGTGGGACCTATCATCATCTTTATCAGACCAGCGGTTATGATCTTAACTATAGTTAAGCTCTTGCGGTTAAATATTAACCATGGTTTAAAAAATCTAACCTTTAAATCCCCACTTTCGCTTCTCTTCACTTCACATCATTTTTGATCGTCGCTTATCTTAATTTTCTCCATAACCCTTTAAATGATCTTCTCCTCCGATCATTAACCTCTTTTCAATCTTTCTCAGTCTTCTTTGTTCGTAATCTCTCTTCCTCCGGTAAAGATCAAACCTTTATCATGATCTTTAACTACAGTAATTGATTGATCATGAGTGTAATTAACGTCAAAGTTTTGTTTTTTGCAGGAAACGGGAAAAGATGTCGAACGGTAACGGAAATGCTAACGGTGACGGAGGTTTCACTTTCCCAAAAGGACCAGTGATGCCGAAGATAACGACGGGAGCAGCTAAAAGAGGTAACGGAATATGCCATGATGATAGTGGTCCGACGGTGAATGCTTCGACGATCGATGAGCTTCATTCGTTACAGAAAAAACGTTCTGCTCCAACCACACCGATCAACCAAAGTGGCGCCGCCGCTTTCGCCGCCGTCTCTGAGGAGGAGCGTCAGAAAGTTCAGCTTCAATCTATCAGGTCCCTATCAAAATTCTACATTACTTTTATACGTTACAAATATATATATTAATTTACAAAATATTGCGTTTTCGTGCCGATCGTTTTCTTAAATGAAAATTCAGGAGTTATTATTGTTTTTAGTAGGTTTGGGCATAAAGACCGATACCCGAAACCTGAATCAAAATTGATCCGAGGAAAAAGAACTGAAACTGAATCGAACCCGAAAAATACCCTAATGTATCCTATATTTATATATCCGAAAACATTGAAGCCGAATCTGAACTAGAACCGCACGGGTATCCGAAATATTTTTTTTGAATTAAAGGTCTTATAGACTTATTTCTATTAAATATTTTATTTTGAGTTTTTATATAAATTTATATATAAATATCTGAATGAATACTAAATTAATAGAACCAAAAACTCAAAATCCGAAAAAACTCGAATAAAATCTAAACGGATAACTAAACGCCCATGCCTCGTTTTTAGCTAGAAAAAGCTTTTGTTTCATTTTCCTCTGATATACTAAAAATCAACCAAACATTTTTTGTTTATATTTGGCCTAATAATTTAGAGAATTAAATGTGCTATAGTGACTATTACCGGCAAATAATATATTAATGTAAAGTGACACGTGGCATAAAATGACGTGGAGCTAATTAATTTTGGATGAATGATGAATCAGTGCGTCGTTGGCTTCGTTAACGAGAGAATCGGGTCCAAAGGTGGTGAGAGGAGATCCGGCGGAGAAGAAAGCCGATGGTTCGACTACTCCGGCGTATTCACATGGGCAACATCATTCTATCTTTTCTCCGGGGATTGGTGCTGTTAGTGATAGCTCTTTGAAGTTTACTCATATTCTCTACAACCTTTCCCCTGCAGGTGAAAAAGCTCTAAATTTTATGTGATTGATGATTGTTTAAGTATGGATATTTCCGATGATTGATAGATGTTTTTTCTGATTTTGTGTTGTAGAGCTTTACGAGCAAGCTATTAAGTATGAGAAAGGTTCGTTTATCACTTCCAATGGAGCTTTGGCTACGCTTTCTGGTGCTAAGACTGGTCGAGCTCCTAGGGATAAGCGTGTCGTTAGAGATTCGACTACTGAGGATGAGCTTTGGTGGGGAAAGTGAGTATTTTGGTCCCGGTTTCTCATTTGAACGATGGAATTTTGGGTTTATACTCTGTTTTTGTTTTCATTGAATTTGGTTTTGAATATGAATTAGGGGATCACCGAATATCGAAATGGATGAACATACATTCATGGTGAACAGAGAAAGAGCGGTTGATTACTTGAACTCCTTGGAAAAGGTATAGATTTGAAAACTTAAATAATTGCTCTGAGTGCTTAGCCTCTAAAGTTGGATCTAAATTAAGGAACTTGCTGTTCTTGTTGGGGTTTTAGGTCTTTGTCAATGATCAGTACTTAAATTGGGATCCGGAGAACAGAATCAAAGTCAGGATTGTCTCAGCTAGAGCATACCATTCACTGTTTATGCACAACATGTAAGTAATGCCATTTTTTCTTTCGACTATATTCCAAAGATTAGTCTCCATGTATGTCACGTTGTCAATGCATTGTTTTGCCCTCTGGATTTGGGTTTTGGGTGAAAGAAAACAACAAATTAGCAAACAAAATTGGTAACTGGTGAGGTGGCAGGTGTATTCGACCAACTCCGGAGGAGCTTGAGAGCTTCGGTACTCCGGACTTCACTATATACAATGCTGGACAGTTTCCATGTAACCGTTACACTCATTACATGACTTCCTCCACTAGCGTAGACCTTAATCTGGCTAGGAGGGAAATGGTTATACTCGGCACTCAATATGCCGGGGAAATGAAGAAGGGACTTTTCAGTGTGATGCATTACCTTATGCCTAAGCGTCGGATTCTCTCCCTTCATTCTGGATGCAATATGGGAAAAGATGGAGATGTTGCTCTTTTCTTTGGACTTTCAGGTATAGTAGTATCATCACCAAACACCATTTTTGGTGATGATAGAAGGAAAGATAAGTCAAATGATATAACACTGTTACCCTTGAACTGACTTGAAAACCTGCTTGCCTCTTTGTTTGAATGAGAGTGTGATTTTAGATGTGATGGTTGTTGTAATTTTTTTGCTTTTTTCTGAATGTTGATTTTAGGTACCGGGAAGACAACCCTGTCAACTGATCACAACAGGTATCTGATTGGAGATGATGAGCATTGTTGGACTGAGACTGGTGTGTCGAACATTGAGGGTGGATGCTATGCTAAGTGTGTTGATCTTTCAAGGGAGAAGGAGCCTGATATCTGGAATGCCATCAAGTTCGGAACAGGTAAAAAGACTATATATAATATGTTTTGAAAAAATAATCAAATCAGTGATATAACGATAGCATTCTGACCTCGTTGCAGTTTTGGAAAATGTTGTGTTTGATGAGCACACTAGAGAAGTAGATTACAGTGACAAATCTGTTACAGGTAAAAACCATTGTTACATTGTTTTGTTCCTCTTTTTCCTTGCTATTTACAGAATGATCATCGTTGATTCTTTTGGGTTGCAGAGAACACACGTGCTGCATACCCAATTGAGTTCATTCCAAACGCAAAAATACCATGTGTCGGTCCACACCCGAAAAATGTGATACTTCTGGCTTGTGATGCCTTTGGTGTTCTCCCACCTGTGAGCAAGCTGAATCTGGCACAAACCATGTACCACTTCATTAGTGGTTACACTGCTCTGGTATACCCAACAAAAAAGTCTTTGTTATTCCTCTGGATCTATGATCGTGAATCACAAAATCTTAACCAAAGATGTGCAACATGTACAGGTTGCTGGCACAGAGGACGGCATCAAGGAGCCAACAGCGACATTTTCAGCTTGCTTTGGTGCAGCTTTCATTATGCTGCATCCCACAAAGTATGCAGCTATGTTAGCTGAGAAGATGAAGACACAAGGTGCTACTGGTTGGCTCGTGAACACTGGTTGGTCTGGTGGAAGGTATGCCATATTATGGAAAACTGATACAATAAAATGATGCCTTGTTATGTGTGTATGTAGGTTGGAAACATGATGTGTAATGTTTCACTTTTGCAGTTATGGTGTTGGAAACAGAATCAAGCTGGCATATACTAGGAAGATTATTGATGCAATCCATTCAGGCAGTCTATTGAAGGCAAACTACAAGAAAACCGAAATCTTTGGATTTGAAATCCCAACAGAGATCGAAGGAATACCTTCAGAGATCTTGGATCCCATCAACGCGGTTAGTTTCTGCAAAATCTCTCAACACTGTAGACACTAAGTAATGGTGAACAATATTTGTTGATTTTGCTTTACAAAAAATGCAGTGGTCGGATAAGAAGGCACACAAGGAAACACTGTTGAAACTGGGAGGTTTGTTCAAGAAGAACTTCGAGGTTTTTGCCAACCATAAGATGGGTGTGGATGGTCAGCTCACGGAGGAGATTCTCGCTGCTGGTCCCATCTTTTGAAAAACTCTGATGATGTCGAAAAAAATATCTCTATTACTATGAAGAAAAATAAACAAGACTGGTGTTTTCATCGTGTATCTATGAAATAGTCTCTCAAAACAGATGTTACATGTGTCCGTGGATTTGAATATGATAACCATGTTATATAATAATAGTTGTTTATTTACTTTTGTTTGGCTTTTCCCTGCATTTCCTTAATAAAACTAAGTCTGAACTTTGAATGATTCAATTTGATACGCAAAACATGCTAACAAGAGAACACAATCTTATCTTCACAAGATCGTTACTGTGTTGATCGTAGAACGGTTTTACGAAAACAAGAGTCGAAAGCAAAGATGACGAAGAAAGGCGTGGCGGTAGTGGCCGTGACGGCTGCAACGGTGACGGCGGTTGCAGCGGCTGTACTAGTGTGTCATTGGATTTGGAGGAAAGAGCGGAGGCTGAAACACACGCAGAGGATTTTGAGGAGATTCGCTAGAGAATGCGCCACGCCGGTCTCAAAGCTCTGGGCGGTGGCTGATGCCATGGTCACTGACATGACCGCCTCGTTAGCCACCGAGAGTGGTGGTTCGCTCAACATGCTCGTTTCATTCGCCGGTTGTCTCCCTTCCGGGTAACCAAAAAACTAAAATGAGAATCCTCTGTTTTAGACAGAGTATTAGATGACCGTTAATTAACGGTTTTTGACTTTATAGTGATGAGAAAGGAGAACATTATGGAGTTAACTGGCGAGGCAAGGAACTTCTATTGTTACGTGGGACGTTAGGAGGTAACGAAGAGCCTCTTTCTGATGTTTTGAAGCAGGAGATTCCGATCCCTGACATTGTTTTAAACGGTTCTTTCAAGGTAGCTTATTATCAAATCATAGATACACGATCTATTGGATTTGCACTCACTGAAAATTTTAAGTTTTATGCATTCAGGAGTTGTGCGATTTCATATCATTGGAGCTTGTTAAGTTTCTTGCAATGAATCCTGGTAAGGAGACAGAGAAAATGAAAAATCTTGGGTTCACATTGACGCCATATGTTGAACAGATAGAGGCAGGTTCAATCTTAGCTATACAAAAGAAGAGTATAACAGATAATGATGGCACTAAGGTCTTGAAGGAGTTTGTGGATAACATGAATGAATCATTGGAGAGCCACGGCCTAAACATTCGGATGAACACAGCACTGGTAAGATGATCCATCGATGAGACTTTCTATTTGGTGATCTGATGAGAATGTTGTTATTTGATATAAGGTTGATAATGCAATTGGAGAGTTGGCTGGAGGAAGGTATTATCACAAGGACACTGTAGCTGCTGTATCATTAGGTATGGGAACTAATGCTGCTTACATCGAACAAGCTCAGGAGATTTCGAAGTGGAAATCAGCCACACCTGAGCCACAAGAGATCGTATGTTAAACAATCCTTTTAATCAATTTGATCTAGATATGATATAGAGATTTTAAAGTTGTCATGTGAAGTGGTTGTTGTACATTGTAAGATTTTAGGTTGTTAGCACAGAGTGGGGAGATTTCAGATCTTGTCATCTTCCTATTACCGAGTTTGATGCTTCTCTTGATGCAGAAAGCTTGAATCCTGGACATCGAGTAAGAACACATATCAGTTACTAGTCCCTGAGGGTTTTCAGACATGTTCATTGTATGTATGTTTTTCTGTGTTTAAAGGTATTTGAAAAGATGGTGTCAGGAGGATACTTAGGAGAGATAGTAAGAAGAGTGTTACAAAGAATGTCTGAAGAATGTGCTCTCTTTGGAGATGCAGTGCCTCCAAAACTAATTGTTCCATACACTTTATGGTACATTTACTATTATATTTCTTACGTTTTCACTAATAATTCCAATGGACAATACTGAAAGTTTTGGTGCTTCTTTCAGGTCGCCAGACATGGCTGCAATGCATCAAGATATATCTGAAGAACGAGAGATTGTTAACAAAAAGCTCAAAGAAGTTTTTGGTGTAAGCTTCATATGATTCATTTGTGTTCAAAAAGAAGCAAATCATGAGAATCTATTATGAACCCTGCAGATAATGGATTCAACTCTTGCGGCTAGAGAAGTGGTGGTTGAAGTGTGTGATGTAGTAGCGGAACGAGCGGCTCGAATGGCTGGAGCAGGAATAGTTGCGATGATAAAGAAGCTAGGAAGGTTAGAGAAGAAGATGAGCATTGTGATAGTTGAAGGAGGATTGTATGATCATTACAGGATCTTTAGAAACTATCTTCATAGCAGCGTTTGGGAAATGCTCGGTGAAGAGTTCTCAGATCATGTCGTCATTGAACATTCTCACGGTGGATCTGGTGCCGGTGCACTTTACCTTGCCTCATGCCGTCAACAAGATTCTGAAAGTGTTTAGTTCTTTTGAAAGCTTTCTGATTATATAAAACACCTGCAGCTAGATTTCTGATTATATTTTATACAAAAATATATCTCCAAGGAAAGGGAGCTAATGAAATGAAAACCAGAAAATAATTTTGAATGAATTATTTTGATTCGGATGAGTTTAATTTTTTTTTTTTTTTTTTGTCAACGGCAATATTATATAAAGGGCAAAAGTGCACAATCAAAATTGTTTACAATCAACTATAGTCTGTCTTTCTTACAAACATGGCGAGAGCATCACTCTTATAATTGAGATTATCTGAAATTACAGTAAGCGGATGAGTTTAATTTATGCAAAACAAATGCAATCAACATGAATGACGAAATCTAGTATACCGATTTGGTGCATCTTAGAACTAGGTATTTCACAAAGGTCAAGTTTTCATTAAAAAATTAATTTTTGATAATGTAGACATGGTCTGAGGACGCTTAATCATAAAGTGGATTTTCTGACCCGTAGGATTAGAGAATTCCTTTATGACTGGTAACTCATCACTTTAGTTTTTGGTTACTCAAATTATATGCCATTCTCAAAAAAAAAAAACATGGCAACAAATCAAAACTCCAGTGTTTCTTTATTTTCTTAGAAAGAAAGAAAAAAGTCAATACCAGAAAAAAAAAATCATTTGATTCAGAAAAAAGTATGATGGACTATAATATGGGCCATTTAGAGAAGGCCCATTAAGTTTATATTCAGTAATGGGTTTAGGTTCAACGACGCCTGATTACTGAAGTGAGTCGCATAACCCTTTTCACATCTATTCCGAGAAGAAGAAGAAGAAGAAGAAGAAGAAGAAGAAGATCCCGGAGAATGGCTACGGTGATTGTACGTTCAGCTCTTTCCAGAGCAGCGATCCGCGCAGCTCCAAGGACATCTGTCGCTCCTAAGCGAAGCTTTTCCGCTTCCGCTGGTCACGACGATGCTTGTAAGTTATTTCTCCCCTCTCTATTTCTCTCTGTTTTTCCCATTTCAATGACGATCTAGGTTTTCTGGTTTGATTTTGGGACGCCCTCAATGGTTTTTAGATTCATATCCCTTCTTTCCCGATTATGATGATTGGTATATTTCCCAGTTTTTTAATTGATTTGAGATTTAATATGATTTCACGAGGATTCCAATTTTTGAACGACACAATTCGGATACCTGATTCTGTTAATTTTAGTTGATTAGATAGATCGATTGGTTAAATTTGAATTCGATTTTCCTCTTTAAACGTCTTATCGGATCCATCTACAACATTTCCTGTTGAAAGGATCGATTTTTTATTCTTGGTATGTCGTAATTTTTCAGTATTCATCAAAGCCTCTTTTTTTGGGGGTTTAATTTCACAGATGAAGCTGCAAAATGGGAGAAGATAACATATCTTGGTATTGTTGGTTGCACTGGTCTAGCTACCTATATCTTATCCAAAGGCCATCATCACGGCGAAGAACCTCCTGTAAGCTTCTCTTACAACACCTCTTTCTGATTACTACTTTAACTTTTGATTTCGAAACTTAAATCTTCCTCTTCCTTATCTAGTGAAGATATATGGCTAATTGAGTAATGAGTATGTAGTAGATGATGAAAATGTTTTTTGCTTATCTCATTCTTGCTACTTGGTCATCTAAAACATACACCTGAAGCTTTCGTTAACCTTTGTTTTCCTTTTTGTCCTTGTTACAGGCCTATCCCTATATGCACATCCGCAACAAGGAGTTTCCTTGGGGTATGTTTAACGTTCCAATTTTCTATATATCTGCTCTAATTGTTCAGTTTTTCGTGATCTGTAGCATTGATGATGATGTTTAGTCAGGACAAAGAGTATCTCTTTTTATCATGGTTCTTCTATAGCCTTTAGAAACCATCGAAGGTCATTTCTGAATCCATGCTTTCTATTTGCCATTCTCAGGTCCAGATGGTCTGTTTGAGGTGAAGCACAACGAAGGACACTGAGTCTTGCGTCTTCGCAATAATGTCTTTCGTTCGTTTTGAATTGCAAAAATGCTATATCGTATTTGTTCTTAACGTTTGTCAACGATTGCTAGTCCAATCTGTTTTCCTTTTGGGAAAGAAGAATTAATACTCTGCTTGGTTTTTAAATCCAAGACTCTCACTTCGAATATTTTCTGATTCAACCTCAATAAAAAAGAAATTATTCATAATAAGAGACTCAGACAGAACTGTATAAAACGAGTTTATGTATTCATCACATTCAAAAGGTCAAATCTAATAATTAGGAATTAACACTCGTGATATGATGAAAAGTATATAATATGCGTACAATACATATATCAAGTTGTATTCTTTAAAAAGACATCACTCAGCAGCAACTTTGTTGCTGGTCAATCCATTGTTGGATTCTGCAAGAGTTTCTATAGCAGCGTCCTTAGAATCTCGAGGGAGGCCATTATCAAAAGCGGACTTGGTATGTGCTCCATCATTTTGCGTCTCTTTTGTTTCAGCACTTTTGTTGTTTTCCTCTTTCTCCTGCTCTGTTTTTGTTGTATCATTCTCTCTTTCGTTTTTGTTAGAATCTGATTTGACAGATTCACTCTTCTCTACTTCAATCTTCTTCTCGCTGTCAGCATTTTCCTTTCCTTGAGATCCTAAAGACTCTTCTTTCTCCTTGTTCTCGGTTCCTTTCTTAACAGTCTCCTCTTGTGATGACAACTCTGTGTTCTCTTTTTTCTCGGTTTCTTTGTTTTCTCTCTTGTCTTCAGATGAAGACACTTCTTTCTCTTTTTTCTCGGATTCATCCTCTTTCCTTTCCTCCTGAGATGAAGACACTTCTTTCTCTTTTTTCTCGGATTCATCCTTTTTCCTTTCCTCCTGAGATGAAGACACTTCTTTCTCTTTTTTCTCGGATTCATCCTTTTTCCTTTCCTCCTCAGATGAAGACTCTTCTTTCTCCTTTTTCTCGGGTTCATCCTCTTTCCTTTCTTCCTGAGATGAAGACTCTTCTTTCTCCTTTTTCTCGGGTTCATCCTCTCTCCTTTCTTCATGAGATGAAGACTCTTTGTTCTCCTTTTTTTTGGGTTCTTCCTCTTTCCTTTCCTCTTGAGCTGAAGTCACTTCTTTCTCTCTTGTCCCGGGTTCATCTTCTTTCCTTACCTCTTGAGATGAAGACTCTCCTTTCTCTGTTTTCTCGGGTTCATCCTCTTTCCTTTCCTCCTCAGATGAAGTTTCTTCTTTCTCCTTTTTTTCGGGTTCTTCTTCTTTACTCTCCTCTTTAGATGAGAGTTTGGAAGATTGTACTATCTCCTTCTCTTCCTCTTCCTTTTTGGTTTCTCCATTCCCAGAATCATCTGTGGATTTCTGGCTCTCATCGCTAGTCTTTTCAGTAGTTCCCGAGTCATCACTCCCAGCAGATTCTGTAGTTTCCGTTGCATTGGAAGTTGACTGGTTTGTCTCTGGCAATCTACCATTAGAATCAGAGAAACCTGTCTCCAGCACCACATTTTGACTCTCGGTTTTTGATTCATCAGACTCGTTCCCATGAGATGAACCAGAGTTCTCTTCCGATTCTGACTTCTCACTAGTCTTTGAATCTGACTCGTTCTTTGTTTCTTGCTGATCACCATCATCACTACTAATCTCTCCATTGTCCTCAGTTGTATTCGAAGAATTATTCTTAATAAGTGACCCCTTTAGCTCTTCAGTCTTTGGACCTGACTCATCGTCATGGATACCATTAGATACACTTTCTTCCTCAACTTCCACCTTTTCATTGTTCTTCTTCTCCGTCTCATCATGCATTACCTCACTTGAGGCATCATCTCCTTTGTAATTCTTTTCTCTAGCTTCTTCACTCTCATCAATCACCTTCTCAATTTCTCCATTGTTTGAATCCTCATTGCTTTCATCAGTCCCAGTACCTTCAGTCTCCTTTTCGTTATTCCCTTCCATCACTTTTTCCCCACCTCTTTCCTCCTCCCTCTCTACACTCTCTTCACCACTCTCTTTCTCAAACTTATCATCATCAGTACCTGAATCACCTCCATGAAAACTCTCCTCATTCTTGCTCCCTTCATCTTTCACATTCGTCGCCTCCTCAACTCGAGGATTAAGATCTTTCCTTCCAAGCTTAACCACTTTATCCTCAACAATCATCTTTGCAGTCTCTTCAAACTCAGATTTCTTCTCATGTGAATGCTTCATTTGATAAATCAGCCATATTCCCACACCTAACAACAGAGTCAACTGAAGACAATGCTTCACCTTAATTCCCTTCGATCTCTGCCCTCTTCGTGGAGTTCTCACCATCTTCTTCTTCTTTTCTTCCAAAGGCAAACCTACCCAAAAAAACCCTAATAATCTCAGAAACAATCATAGAAAGCTAGAGCAGCCACTTAGGACCAATAAATCAAATGAATTCGAAAAACCCCAAGAGCTAAAGAAATTTATCCTAAAGAATCCAAATTTAACGAAGCATAATCATTCTTCAATCAACAAAACAGCGGAAAATCGAGAAACAAAAATATACCTGGATCAATTCAACACTTGACTTAGAGAAATACGTCAGGACAATGAACAAGAAAACGAAAGATTGGAACTTTAAAAAGAGTGAGTTTTTATGGATCTGAAGAAGAGTAGAGTTCCCGTAAAATTACCACTAAAAATCGTGCCTTCCTTCAATCACAAACAAATTGCCCCAAAAAAAATGAAACAGTTGAGAATATTAAATAAGAGCAAGAAATTTGCAGACACACTTCAAGACGACGACGTTCGTCAAGTATTTTCCTCTTCATTGGACTCAAAACAACTTCGAAGGTACAAAAAAAGTAATTCAAATTTAGTTTAAATACTACGAAATTAGAGATTATATTATGGATTTGATGTTTTTGCATATTGGGCCAAATTGGGCCACATTCAGAAGACCAGGCCCAACTACTACAAGTTTTGGCCCACATTGACTTTTATGTTAAATGAGTCATCGTTTGTGTGGACAATGGTCCCTATGAACAGTTCTTACATTGCTCAATTATTTACTTACTTCATTTATTTAAGGAAAATTCAGCATTAAATTATATCTTTGTGTTGTTGGGAAACAAAAACATATTATATTTATGTCTTATTATACTAATTATATGTTAAAATGAATCTACAACACTAAATAAAACCTTACAGTCAAGTGGTATTTAGCCTAGTAGTAGGTGGTAAATCCACAAGAGGCATGCGCACTTGCACATTTTGGGATCGAGTCTCGCCGCTTGCATTTGCAAGAATTTGACTAATGAACCGGCCATTTGTGGCTCAATGTTGACAAAAAAAACAAAACCTTACAAAAAGAAAATGAAGAAAACATTTTAGATATGTTTGCAAATGGATTAACTGCATAAAAATAAAATTAAAACCTCATAAACTATTTAAATCATAGTCAAACAAATGATCTTTATACTCATATTTTATGATATATATATAGCCTTTATAATTTTTCATCTTAAAGTGTCAATATAGTACTTGAGGCATGCAGGTTTTTGCTAATTTGCTCCATCTACACGAAGCTTTGAATGAATTGAAGAAGTAATCATAACTCTTCCAAAATTCCCAACTTGTGTAAGCTTTAAACTATGAACGTACTCATGAGTACCTCGTACTTTTTATACATATAATTGTACATAGACCAATCTAAATGATCATATTGTTGGACATATTGTATTATGAGTTTAATTATGATATGATGGGTATATTTGGTACACATGTCATGGTAGGTGCTACTCTATATTCCAAGTGTCATCATAATATGTGTATGCATGTTACATTTACGATCAACCACATATGTATAATAATATAGACTCGATAAATACCTATTTAGTGCATATAAGATTTTTGACATGTTGACAAAAAAAGACAATTTGAAGATTGTGTTAGCTATTGCGTGTACATATTCATATTCAGAATCTATAATGGACCATGGCACTCTCTTCCACTTTTTGTCCCTGTGAGTTTTGTCTTCAACTATTTGAAAAGAATTATTCTTTGTATCACTCTACAATATAAATATACATGTATATCATTTTTTTTTGTATTCAACAAATATCAAACTTTAAACTATATATATCCAGGTAGTAAATGACTCTTAGCCTAATGACAGACGGTAAGTCCACATAAGTCAACTCATTCGCATAACCAGGGATCAGTCCCCTCGTCTACATTATGTAGGTATTTGGCTATTGCACCGATCAGTTGTGTCCCAATATAATTTGCTGTTTAAAAAAAGAAATTATATATCCATGTGAAAATGTTTATAATCAAGTGGTTGCATATCTGTTGATATTTTTATTCGAATTCGACTCTAAAAAGTTCTATTTGTCGTATGTAATATTACTGAAAATTTATAAAGTTTAGGCATAGATCAAATTTTGTGGTCTAATTATTGTTGAAAAAAAACTATCTATCTCGTAAAATCCTATATAATAATATATCAATCCGTATGATACCGTGATTTCTTAGAAAACACCACTAAGCTTGAAAATGTGTATGTGATAAGGAATTGTTGACTATTGATATCCTTTTGAATAAAAATATCAAAGATTTGGTATATAGTAATAATGAACAAAGGATGTATCGTACAAGAACATTTAATGAATGAAGCATTGGAGAAATTGACGTCAAATAAGATCATTGAAAGAGAGAAAAGAGATAGTGGATACAAAATACCCTCCACGTGATTGTACCTTGTCAACTCTCTGCTTTAACGATCTATCTCCAATAACATTTATATGTATCCATAGTTCCAAGGCATTGAGACAATAGAGAAGAGATCATAAACAGTTAAGAAAACGGTAAGAAGCAGAAACAAAAGAGAATGGCCAATCTTATTGGTTTTTGCTTTGGAACTCTCATCTTCCTCCCTTCTTTGTTGTCTCTTCTTTTGAGTCTTTTCATTTTGTCACCTTTCTTTTACGAGCTTTATCGATCGTGAGAGTATTTGTGCAATCAATCTTCTTCAAGAAAAAGAAAAAAATTTGCTCACATTTAAAAAAGATCTCTTTAAAAGTATATAAGTATCGTATTAAGATATGTGGGTACACATAAAACATAAGTAATTTAGTGACGAAGAATTCATCACGAAAAAATTTGATTCATAGCCAAATTTTAAAAACTTTTATCAGTCATGTACGACAAATATAATTTTCTGGAATCAAACTCAGACAATACAAATGACATGCAAGTACTTGATAAAAATATTATCCGGTTCACATAATTCTATATACTTATAATTGTAAAGGTGATCGGTCTAATTTCACCTCTAAACTTTCATATAACTATGAATATATCTAAACATTGAGACGTTTGTCAATTGCACACAAAATTAAAATTAAAAGCCTAATTCCACTCAAACTATTAGTACCACACTCGTGAATCATTTAGAAGATATAACAAAAGCGGCGTTTATGATCGAGAGGATTAATTGAAGCAGTTGCATGGTGACAGTATACCGACTTTGATTGACACTTGAGAGTCTTCACCAAATTCCAAATATATTTTCACTTTTCTTCAGAAAAATATAACTTCTACTATTTGAGTTGCATTATTAAGTCATAAATGAAATGGAAACAAAAGAAAATGAAGCAAAAGTCATTGAAAGAAAGAACAGTAGAGAGAATCAAGACTGTTTGCTTTGCTTGATTTGTGAAATTATGAAACCCCACAATACAATTCACAACACAAACACAAACACAAACACAATCTTTCTCTCTTGTGTTTTGTCACTTCTCAAAATATTTTTCTTTCCATATGTTCAATCCCATCAACTATCTCACTCTCTTTAACCAATAGTCCAATCTCATTATTCGATTTCTTTATATTCCCATAGATTGAACTAGAAATAGTGCTTGGAGTAATACATTTTTTTAATCTACATGTGCAATATTCGGTCTGGGCATAAAACCTGATACCCGAAATCTGAACCAAAAGCGATCTGAAAAAAAAAGAACTAAATCCGAATCCAAACCAAAACCGAATTAAAAACCGAACGGGCACCTGAAATATTTTTGTTAAATTTAAACCCCCCCCCCTCTTATATACTTATTTCCATTAAATATTTACTTATTTTAAATTCTTTTATAGATCTCTCTCTCTCTC
>JAKUCM010002748.1:0-33708 GCA_023374145.1 Lepidium sativum | reverse complement strand
ATTTTAAGCTTATGGTTTTAAGATGATTTTAAGGATTTAAAGTGTTCCAAAGGATTATCTTACTTAAATATAAAAATGCAAATATCATAGTTTCAAATGAAAGTTGAGAATTTTATACAAATGATTAGAACATCATAAATCTAAAATATGCATAATTTAATCTAACTCAAATTTTAGTAGGTGTTATATAAAATAAATAAAAATATAAACAACAATTGCTTTATCATTTAGTTATAAAATTGGTGATCTATTGGCTATTCTTATATATATAAACTCTGATCAGAACATGAATTCTCTAACATGTCTATTATTTGCATTATTTGTCTTTCCCATCATTTTTAGGTTCTTTATAGACTAACGAATCTTTTTATATATTAAATGAATCTTAAAAATATTTTTGAGCATTTTAGCTATTGGAAGCCATGGATCTTTAGGATGCTTTGAGATAGATTGCGACGCATGATTAATTACACAAATAGAGAAATAAACTGTCCACAAATTCACTGAAAGTCCGAAGATATAAAAGTCAAAAATGTAAAAGTGAGTATAATTCAGAATGATTCTATATCGAGTCCTTTTCAGTTTAATGGATTCGATGGACTAGGGACTTTGATATAAATGGATTGCCTCTGAAAAAGAGCATTCAACACTTCGAATTCTGAGTGATTGTTATTAGGAATATGATTCAGTAACCTGGTTCCATTTTATGATTAGCAATCTGTTTACAAGATATATAATTGATTGCGCTTGATATCAACTTGTTAATTTTTGTTTGTTTGGAAACTTATTAAGAAAGAAAACAAGAGAAAAACACAGATTGCTAGGGTTTATGTTATGCAACATTGTAAGAACATCAAATCTCTCTCTCATTTCTAATCAAACTCCAATTCCGTATGTGTTTTTTTGTTTCATTTTTGGACCATTCAATCCCTAATTCAGCAATTGAAATGTTCTTCAGAAATGTTAAAAGACCAAACATAATTGGTTTTTTCTTTCTTTCTCTCCTTTTACTTTTGAGTCTCCGGTGTCGGAGTCCAAACCCATATAATCTACGTTTGCTGTATAGATTTGATATTGAAATCACATTGCTTTTTGGTTTTTGATCTGAAGATTCTTCCCGGGGTTTTTGAATTTTTGTGCTGAAATTCACAACAATGTTGATGTTTGCTCGTAAATCAATTTCATTTCCTTGAAAAATGTTGAAAACTTTTTTTGTTCTGTGCTCATTTCTAATCATTTGGGCCTGATGGGTATTTTTTTGTTGTTCAATGTAGGATATTGTTTGATGATTGTTGGGTTCTTTAAAGGAAGAGCAATGAGCAACTATGCAGCTGGATTCGATAAGCCTCGCTCAGGTATGATGTTATAGGAATAATGAAATTTGATATTATCTCTTTCCTTATGTAATTAGGTTCTACGGTTTATCTCTTTTATTAGAAAAAGTATTGTTAGCATATGTTTTTTTTCTATGCCAAAACCTAAAGTTAGTGATTCCATTTCTATTGGCGTAGCTCATGATGTGTATATTAGTGATTTTGTTTCTATGTTCCTAGAGAACATTGACTGTTTTTGAACATTTGTTGATTCCGTGCATTGCTTCGTTTATCTATCTATCTTAATAATATTGTAATTTTTTTTAATTTGGTTTCACCCTGTTTTTTACATCAAAGGTATTAGAGCTCTGTCTTTTCCCGGACCAAATTATGCATGAAACAAGATCCATGACTTCTCCAAAAGATGCAGTTCTAGAGGCAATATTCATCTTACATGAACCTTGAGGACAAGATTCTTCCGGCAAATAGAATTTGTTATAGGAATAATGAAATTTGATATTATTTTTTTCTTTATCTGATTAGGTTCTAGGGTTAACATCTTTTATTATAAAAGACATTGTTATCCTACATTTTTTTATGCCAAAACCTAAAGTTATTTGTGTTCTTATGAACTATTGTCATAGTTCACGATTTGTGAAATAGTGATTTTGTTTCTATGTTCCTAGAAAACATCAACTCGTTTCCGAACATTTCCTTCTTGTGTGCATTGATTCGTTTATCTATCTGTCTTAATAAAATCCTACTTTTTTTTTATTTGGTGTCAACCTGTTTTTCTACATCATATGACTGACTCATTTATATTTGGACTTCATGATGGTATTCTATAGATTTAGAGCAATTAGTTTGGATTTTCCAAGTTCTGTAGTTATGGCTGGATAATCCACAAAGTAAGTTTTCTAATTATGTTGCGACTAAACACATTTGTGTTGTAAAACGTAAGAGGAGGATATTGGATCTCTTAAAACAACCTGATAAGCAAGTCTGTGCTGATTGTGGCGCTTCTGATCCTAAATGCATCATATCTAATTATGCTAATATGTATGCTTCTCTATGTTCTTTGTTAGTTACCTGAAAATCTGCAACCTTAGAAGCCTAATATGTTTAAGATTCTAAACACTTTTTTAGTAAACTCTGAAGCAATTATTTTAGAGTACACGATTAGAGCTCTATTTACATGTGCTTGTGTCCTTAGAGCACCTCCATTGCTTAGAAAATGGAGGGGTTCTTAATAATATTTAAATCAAAAAAATTAGAAAAGTAACAAAAAATAAGAAAGAAATGAGAGAAACGTCTCTTAAAGAAAAGCTTTTAGAAACGTTTATTGTCACGTGTCCGTTTTTTATTAGACATTATATTTGAAAAATAAAAAAAATAAAAATTAATTTTTTTAAAAAAAGTATTGTTATTTTAATGATAAAAGAATTACCTCCTGCCGAGAACAGGTGGCCCAGTGGTATAGTCACTTAATAAATTCTCAGGATCGAACATTTTTATCAGTTAGTACGGCTCTTAGTTTATCAGTTAGTACGAATCTTTTTGTCTGATATTATGTTAAAGTCAGTTAGTAGCTTGTTTTCAGGTCAGCTAATATTGAAATATTCATTTCCTTAAAATGTTATGGTGTGCACAGAAGCCTTGGCACTCATATCTCAAAGGTAATATAGCTTATTCTTTGCTTTGCTACATGTTGCTTTCTCGTTTCCTGTCTCTTTTCTTCATTACTCTGACAAATTATATCTTTTTCCAGGTTTTGTCTGTAACACTCGATGAATGGTCAGATGAGGACGTCGAGTCCATGATTGAGAATTGGAGGAAATGCCTCTGCTAATTCAATTTACGAAGCTTTTGTACCTGAAGCATGCTCTAAGCCTGGACCTGATGTTAGTCATGATGACGAGCGTATGAGATTCATCAGCTAAGATTCAAAAGAAAAAACTTTTGAGACAGGGAAATTCCATCGCGGTTGTATAACTACTTCCTCAAATGCTTGACTCTTTGCTTAGGTCAAAATATGAACTCCAAGAGTTTCTGAAGCCATGCTTGAGAATTACATCCATGAAGTGCTCAACCAAGAGTTCAGGTTCTCTTTCATCAAGTTTTTCTAAAAAGATCATGAATAGTTTTCGCAGAAATTCATCATCACAGATGATTGCCTAGCTTCTAAATTACAAAGACTCAACATCTTCTTTATACCTTATTTTTGCATGTTTTTGAATTCTATAAATCGGGCAGTTTCAGGAAAAAAATGGTAGAATTTATTGGATTGTCGAAGGTGACTATTAAGAAAGGTACTAACTTAGCAATCAGAGACATGATGTCAAGTGATCCATAGTAATTGATTTGGCTTTGCACCTGTTTATTAGCTTCAAATCTTGTCAAACTTGTCAATGTTGAATGGAATTGTCTCTTTTTCGTTGACTCTTCAGAAACTTCAGACAACTGTTGTGAATAGTAATTTGAACCCGGTTCGGAATCAAGAACTCACGCTGTCTGTACCTGAGAGCAATGGCACAGTAAAATTGGTAAAGCAGATTGATATTCTACTGATGATTTTGGTTGTTAGCAAAGATTATATATATAGCTTAAGGGTTTTTTTTTGTCTCCGGTTGCTACATGATTGCAGGAAGTGTATGATTATGATACATTTTCTGCTGATGACATAATGGGAGAAGCTGAGCTTGATATCCAACCTTTGATAACATCTGCAATGGCTTTTGGGGATCCTGAAATGTTTGGGGACATGCAGATTGGCAAATGGCTTAAATCGCATGATAATCCACTCATAGATGCCAGTATCATTAACACTATTGGGTGGGAAAGTGAAACAAGAGGTTCAAATCAAACTTCAGAATGTAGAGTCTGGAGAATTAGAGCTAGAAATGGAATAGCTATCACTTGGTCAATAATTTGATCAAATTGGTCTCGTAATCCTTATGTATTCTATATTTGATTCATTCTTTGTTTCTCTGTCTCTGCATTTTCTGTAAACCTTTTCAACTCTTTTGGCATTTTTAACTCCTCTCTGAGGAAACTGTAATTTGATGTTTGTTTAAACCCAATGGATTATTATGATGCTGTTTGATTGATGGAAAAAGGAGAAAGAAATATCCTAACATAACAGAGACTCTATACAAAACTATATGAAAGGTATGGTTAAATGAAAAAGAAACAAAATCTCTTTTATCAGCAAGGCTTGGCGTCTTGGACTTTCCTTTCAGACATTATGTTGTGTCCCCTGATTCAGGGCTCTTAAGATCGCTATAAACCTTGATATCTAATTCATAGGCACACTGATGAAGCACTTCAGAGGACTTTTGAAGTGATTATTAGCCACACAACTTTCAGGAAGAGAAACCATAAGCAGGAACTAATGCCAATTTTACCCAAAACTTCCTAATGAACTCATCAACAGTTTCTACTGGATACCAGTACAAGCTAAAGCACATTTACTGCATAGCAGATGACACTATCAGTGCATACCACCACATCCAAGTTCAGATCTGGCTCGGGACTTTCAAAGCTGATTACACGTGACACCGAGTAATTTTGCAGATCAGAACCAAGAGTATGGAACTAAAGCAAGTTATCAGACAAAAGAGTAAGACATGGCTAATGACAAATGATGGTGAAGAAATTCAATAGAGATGAAATTCGGTATTTCATTAGAAAAGAAAGAGAAGAGGAAAGCAAACATAGATCATCAATTATTTAACGAGGGGCTATACTAGACCCGAAACCACAAACCACCAAGTTTTAAAGAGAAACGATACAAGAACTTCATCTGAAAGACTGAAACCATATAAACATTTCTTAGAAACCACCACGGAGACGGAGAACCAAGTGAAGGGTCGATTCCTTCTGGATGTTGTAGTCGGCTAAAGTGCGACCATCCTCAAGCTGCTTTCCAGCAAAGATGAGACGCTGCTGGTCCGGAGGAATACCTTCCTTGTCCTGGATCTTGGCCTTGACATTGTCAATGGTGTCAGAGCTCTCAACTTCAAGGGTGATAGTTTTCCCTGTCAGTGTCTTCACAAAGATTTGCATTCCTCCACGGAGACGCAGGACCAAGTGAAGTGTAGACTCCTTCTGAATGTTGTAATCAGCCAAGGTGCGACCATCCTCAAGCTGCTTTCCAGCGAAGATGAGACGCTGCTGGTCCGGAGGGATTCCTTCCTTATCCTGGATCTTGGCCTTCACGTTGTCAATGGTGTCTGAGCTCTCCACTTCAAGGGTGATTGTCTTGCCGGTGAGAGTTTTCACGAAAATCTGCATACCTCCACGAAGACGTAGGACCAAGTGAAGTGTAGACTCCTTCTGGATATTGTAATCGGCCAAGGTAACGACCATTCCTCCAGCTGCTTCCCGGCGAAGATACAACCTCTGCTGGTCCGGTGGGATTCCCTCCTTGTCTTGGATCTTGGCTTTCACGTTGTCGATGGTGTCAGAGCTCTCCACCTCGAGTGTAATGGTCTTACCAGTCAAGGTTTTGACAAAAATCTGCATACCTCCACGAAGCCTGAGCACAAGATGAAGGGTTGACTCCTTCTGGATGTTGTAGTCAGCAAGGGTTCGGCCATCCTCGAGTTGCTTACCGGCAAAGATCAACCTCTGCTGGTCCGGTGGGATTCCCTCCTTGTCTTGGATCTTGGCCTTGACGTTGTCAATGGTGTCGGAACTCTCCACCTCGAGTGTAATCGTCTTCCCGGTTAAGGTTTTGACGAAAATTTGCATACCACCACGGAGTCTGAGGACTAAATGGAGGGTGGATTCCTTCTGAATGTTGTAATCAGCCAACGTACGGCCATCCTCTAGCTGCTTTCCGGCAAAGATAAGCCTTTGCTGAATCCGGAGGAATACCCTCCTTATCCTGGATCTTTGCCTTAACATTGTCGATTGTGTCAGAACTTTCCACCTCAAGGGTGATAGTCTTTCCGGTAAGAGTTTTCACAAAGATCTGCATCTGAAATTCACAAAACCAAGATTAGCCAACAGATTCGATCGTATAAACAGAATTCAAACCCGATCAACAAAATCATACCAGATGTAAAAGAAAACCACAGATCTGTAACTATAAACAACAGATAACCAAAACGTACTAGTCCCAATCGGAAGTCAATCACAGATCTGGAAAACAATCAGAGATCTATAACCAAAAACAAAAGTACTAGCCGTAATCGGAATTCAAGGAAGATCAATCGGTGAAACACAAAAGATTTTCGTTTCAACGAAGCATCAACCGAATCAAATTCAAAGAAACGCAACACAATTGTGCAATCAAATGAAACAAACTAGAAAAGAAAACTCAGAAAATTTACCTTGACAACAATTAAGAGATTTTGTAGAAACGAATATAGGTATTCGGAAATTGGATAGTTACGAGAAGAGGACGTGAGGTACTGATTTATAGAAGAAAGATGAGAAAGAATCGGTCACGAGAAAAGTAAGGCGGTGAAGAGACAACCACTCAAAATCGGAAACGTCTAATAAGCATTGTTTACACGCAACCGTTTAGGCTTAATAATAGGTCAAGGAAAAGTATCTCTTCTTTCACTTGATAACAACACCGCTGCAACCACTTTAACGTCGTTTATTCCTAACGTCTCGACAACCACAGTTTTTAACGGTCGTTATATATACCGACGTGATCGTTACAATTATCTTTTTTTTTTTCTTATTCAATGGTTGAGCTGAAATATGTCACTAATTGAACCATGTGTCCCAAATCTTTTTAAGCTTAGAACGGGGTTTTTAAGTAAATTTTTTAGCATTAAATTAAATTAAAATGAGTTTAAACATGTAGAACTGTTTCTTAAATTTTAAGAGAAAGACATGTCATCTTTTAATTGGTGGAAAAGTTTTCGTCGAAAAAAAAAACTACCCTTCACGGTCTTTCTTCTCATTTCAAGTTTTGATGAAGACATATATCTCTCTTGTCTCAACGTCGGGTACATTCTCTCGAATGTCAATTTCGAATAATTGTCTCTCGTTTTTCATTTGTTTTGTTGATGAATCACTAAGATTTGATCTATGTCTTTTTGTTGATGAATCAATTAGAGATTTAATTATTGTCTTTGTAATGATTCACATGGTCTGATGTCATTTGCTTGGGACATTTATTCCGTGATTATTGAATTATGGATTTTCGTCTCCTTGATTTCATAGAAATAAAATGAAGTCACTATGGAAACTTTGGTTGTGTTTAGATTGTGACTTATGTTATTTGTATCAGAGCTTAGTCAAAAAAACCATAATTCAATAATTGTATTGCTTTTTGTTCGATGTGAAAAGTTTTCTCCAGGACTTTAGCTCTGATAAATCTATGATGATGTTATTAGCTTTTGCACCTAATACTTGGGACATGATGTAGCCAGATACTCTTCAGGTCACTCACTCAATCTTTTCCAAATAAACAACTGAAGTTTATTGTTTAAAGATCAGTTCTTTCTTTTTTTGTAGGCTTGGAAAACTGAGAGGTATAAAGAAATCATAAAATTAGGAAGTGTAATAAGTAGTGGTTTTGAAGATCTTAGTGTTTGAGTGAAACTAAATCTCTCTGCTTTTTGCTTTTAGGTAGAACCAAGACCTGGTGTAATAAGACTCATGGACTAAGCAAGAGTTGTAGTAATAAGATCTTTAAGATTTGAAAATTGTCTAAATTGGGTTTTTAGTTTATTGTGAATTGTTCTACTCAAGAATAAAACTAGTTGTTTGTTATGCGGCTACAAAGAGTTCAGTTATATTATGTATTTAAAATTTAATCGACAATGTGAGTTGTTTGGTCTATTTTGGATCTAGTCTCAACTACAGCGTAAGTTCTTTAAATTAATATCCTATAAATTTATGTACACTAAAAATCTCTATAAAATAATATAATTTTATGGTGTCAAATTAAATTTTTGGTTCAATTACTATATCGATAAATTAATAATTTGTATAAATAAATAAAAGTAAATTATTTTAGTGTAATTTTAACATTATTAATTTATAGAGGTTTGACTGTATATATGTACATTAAACTTCTTTCCTTGGCCTTTTACTCCACCTAATGCTCTAACTTTGCTTGGATATCGAGTCTTTTCTTTCGTTATTTTAGTGTGTGTGTTTGTAACACTAAATTGAAGAAGTGAAATAAATTTTGTTTGACAAAAGAAACAAAAGTTTAGAGAAATAAAAAAACCATCAAGTTCACAAAATCACAATATATGTTCTTTCAAACCATCTTAGATATTCCTTCTTTTTTTTAAATATTATTCTTTCTAATACTTTGCATCCACGTAGAATTTCAGTCTTCGACGCGATTGTTATTTTATATGAAGATTTTGATGAGTTTTGTTTTTGGTCTTTTAATTTGACCTTTAAGGTATTTTGATGTTGTAACTATTATATATGAAACCCGTAATTAGCCATTTCTCCATTCATATTATATTCTCATTTTCTAAAATTTTTGGAAGTGGAAATGACGTTGTTATTTCCAGTAGTTAAGTTTCGAAGACAATACATGCCACTTCAGATATAAAGACAACGAAGTTGTTATCTGTCGTGTCCTTTACGTTAAGTTGGATTTACAGAAGAAAAGTCTATCTGCCTTGATCATTACGTCACCATAAAAAGTCAGGGTTTCTAAAAGGGTTTTTACACTTATGAAAGCGATATGATGATACATAAGTCTCTTCTCTTTGTCTATTTTTGTTTGATAGTCAACGAACTATTTACAAATCAAAATCTCTTTATATGAAGCCAAACTAGTGGTTTTAATTTTAATTGTTGAAATAAATGGAAAACTCTGTTCTTTTTCACATCTCTTGTTTTCTTCTCCTCCTTCTGTTGGCAATCAATGGTGTTCACAGTGACTTCCGTTGTGGAGATGAAGAGTTCTCTCCAAACACAAACTACGACAAAAACCTGGAAGCTCTCTTGCCTTCTCTTGCCTCAAACGTAGTCAAAGAACGCGGTTTCTTCAACGCTTCGCGAGGCGGAGTTTATGCTCTTGCTCTTTGTCGAAAAGACTTTGAAGATCAAGCTTGTCGTCGCTGCGTGGAAAGAGTAAGTAGGAATCTGTTAACACAATGCAAAGGAAAAACAGAAGCATACCACTGGGATGCTGAAACTGAAGCAAACATTTCTTGCTTAGTACGTTACACTAATGTCTCTACATTTGGAAATCTAAAGCTTGAGCCAGTCGTGAATCTTCCTCACGTAAATCTTGACCCCACTACGAATCAGACACGTTTCAACCAAGAGTTTAGCTCAATGGTTGACAGAACAATGGAGATTGCAGTCAAGGCTGATGAGTCTTCCGTATTGAAGTACTATGGAGTCACAAGTGCAAAGTTTACAGATGCTCCTGAAGTTTATATGATGATGCAATGCACGCCTGATTTATCTTCTCGTGACTGTAATAATTGTTTGAAAGAGAGTGTTGGATATAATCGAGAACAAAATCCGGGAAGAATTGGGGGAACAGTTGCACGTCCTAGTTGTTATTTCAGATGGGATTTGTATCATTTTGTAGGAGCTTTCGATACTGTAAAAAGAACTTCTGCGCCTCCACGACCCTCTCCACCTCCAGATCATTCTCGAGCCAAGAAAGGTACTAGAATTATAATCTTGTAAGTTGTATTGATCACTTCACTTTCATATAAATAACTTACTGTTTTGGGGATCTTCAGGAAGAGTTTTTCAGCCATGGAGCGTTGTAGTTACTGTAGTTCCTACTGTTATCAATCTTGCCGTCTTTGTTGCTTTCATGTTGGCTTACCGTCGGATGAGGAGAAGGATTTATGCTGAAATCAACAGTGAGTGTACTTTTAGGATTGTTGAGTGAATGTTTGTAAAAGCTTGGAGCATTGTTTCGATAGAAAAAGTTTTATATATGTGCAGAGAATTCTGATTCTGACGGTCAGTCTATGTTGAGGTTTGATCTTGGTGTGATCTTAATTGCAACCGATGACTTCTCCCCGGAAAATAAGCTTGGACAAGGTGGATTTGGATCTGTCTATAAAGTAAGAACCTTCCTCCTTAAAGTTTGTAATCTCATATAGAAATCTTTAAACCTGTGAGTGATAATCCTATACCGGTTTCAGGGGATATTACCGAGCGGGCAAGAGATAGCAGTAAAGAGATTAGCTCGAGGATCAGGACAAGGAGATTTAGAGTTTAAGAATGAGGTCTTACTATTGACAAGACTCCAACATAGGAATCTAGTTAAGCTTCTTGGATTCTGTAATGAAGGAAATGAAGAGATACTTGTCTATGAGCATGTTCCTAATTCAAGTCTTGATCACTTTATCTTCAGTAAGCCTTAGGCGAGACCGTTGAATACTTGTTACTTTCATAAGATAAATATAGATAAAACTTGTTACTCCAAAAATCTGCAGATGATGATAAACGTTGGCTTCTTTCATGGGATCTGAGGTGCAGAATCATAGAAGGAGTTGCAAGAGGGCTTCTTTATCTCCATGAAGATTCTCAGCTGAGGATTATACATAGAGATTTGAAGGCAAGTAATATCCTTTTAGACGCAGATATGAATCCTAAAGTTGCAGACTTTGGAATGGCCAGGTTGTTTAACATGGATGAAACTCGAGGAGAGACAAGCAGAGTAGTTGGAACTTAGTAAGCATGTTCTGTTTTTATACATATATGTTCTGTTTTAGACATGGCTCGTCTATCTTTTTAACAAAACATTCATAAATTCTTGGAATCAGAATTTCCATTAATTAACTTTGGTTTTTCCAGTGGATATATGGCTCCCGAGTATGTGAGACACGGACAATTCTCAGCTAAATCTGATGTTTACAGTTTCGGTGTTATGCTTTTAGAAATGATAAGCGGTGAAAGAAACATAAACTTTGAAGTAGAAGGACTTCCAGCTTTTGTAAGCTGGGCTTGATCACATATTTATTTAGTCTATCTTCTATTCTGTATATATAGGTATAACAAACAATTTAATTTGATTCAGGCATGGAAGAAATGGATTGAAGGAGAGCCAGAGAGTGTAATCGATCCGTACTTAAAAGAGAACCCAAGAAACGAGATCATGAAGTTGATTCAGATTGGTTTGTTGTGTGTACAAGAGAATGCAGCAAAGAGACCAACAATGAGCTGTGTAATAGTTTGGCTTGCAAGAGACGGTGCTTTGACAATACCTAAACCTACAGAAGCTGGTTTCGTCACTGTCCCTCTCTCTGTAAAACCTGCAATTAGATCCATGAATAAGCTTACAGATAAAACTTCTGCAACTTCAGTGGACGACGCTTCGATTACTTTGTTGTATCCTCGGTGAATCTTCCATATTCCCTGACTTCATCTGCATTTTGTGACTATTTTTTTGACAAATAATGCAGTAGCACAAGATTAAGTAACAATATTCTTTTTTTCAATTTCATTTTTTTGTTAATATACATACATATTTATGTTTTTCAAATGAAAACAGTGTTCTTATGAACTTGTTTGGAGGTGGTTCGCGGTTCATGTAAATAGTTTCCTTACATTGAATTCAATCTTTTGTGTAAACTCTTATCGAAATCATGACGTTATATACATTAAATTCGACTCAGTTCTGTTTTTGGAGTTAATGTTTTAACCCTACCAGTGTATAGTTGAGACTGAGTCAAATTGGTTTATTAGTTTCGTTTTGGTATTGGTTCAGTCATTTAAGCACAAGATAAGGACAAAGATTCATGTTTTATTTGCTCATAGTTTCGATTAAAAGACAAATCTCTTTACAAAAGACTAATTAAATTATGTTTTTTAATAAATAAATTAAAGAATTAATGAATGAATTCATCTATACAAAAAAAGAATGAAGAATATTTTTCTCTATAAGAATCTAGAAAAGCTTGCTTGCGCATTCATTAGCCTTAATCTGAGAATGTTTCGATCTTTTCGCAAGATCTCTCAATTCCGACAAGCTTCTACCTAACTTCAACGCAACTTTTGTCTCAAACACTTGTCCGTTTTCTCTCTTCTCTGTCGATGTCATCGTTTCTTCTAACAGAGAGAAGAATCCAGCTGAATTTCTGTACATCTCAAACACCATTCCTACTTGACCACCATGCTCTAAAGTGTTCACAACCGTGGCCAAAGAAGCACAGGTCATTGCCACAATACCGGCTAAACCGGAATCTTGACCCATAAACAATGAGCTTACTGCAGCAACTCCGGTTAAAGCTGGTCCAGATATAGCTAAGAATCGGTTTACCTTCAATGCCACGTTACCTAATTTGTCAAACTCTTCTGCGTCTCTGCTCTTTACCACATTAGCTACTTCTCTCATTTCCATCTCTAGCTCCTGACTCCACCCGTTTGCAGACCCGGTTTTAGGGCTTCTCTGATTGTTTTCAGGCCACCAAGCCGCCGGTTTAAACTCTTCCGGAAATTTCTCGAGCATTGTTCCGATTAAAGGAAGAGGGTATGCTTTGTCTAGAGACAAAACTTTCCTTATCGTTTCCTTCACATCTTGTTCATTGATTTCTTCGTTTTCTCTCAAAAAATGTTCGATTTCGATTTTCAGCTTCTTGAACAGCCTCGTTGCGTTCCTCTGCTCTTCAGCAAGTTGCGACGGCTGAATCTTGCTCATCAAGGCAGCGAAACCTGTAGCCGAAGTTAACAAAACTGTTGAAGCTATCTTCACGGCGGTTACAGAATCCACACCATGACCGTTCACCGAAGCTAATCCAGCCATCAAAGCGGCGGTGAGAGTGATCATGTTGACGGAATTGAGCAACAAAGAGTTCCAATTCTTACGTTGATCTCCGATATTCTCGTGCATCTCAATCCTATCCATAACTTCTTCAAGCACCGCATTTAGACGAGCCCTTTGGATAGAATCAGAGCCTCTTCTCTGTTTCAACGAAAGTGGAATACTTTCTATGAACTCAAAGCTAGGCTCTGTAACCGATAAAGACTGCTTCTTTATCGGTATTTTTGGAACCAAGACATTGAATTTCGGTAATTTGGGGATGGAAACTGCGGCTTTAGGCCTTGAACAAGAAGAAGAAGACGAAATAACTAATTTTGAAAGCTGCAATGAAGCCATAAATGTTGACAAAGATATAGCAATATGATGATGAATTAATGATTCTCTCTCTGTCGGTTTAAACAGATTATTGATTTTGGTTTTGTTAAGTTGGTTTCTTAAGAATCTCTGTTGTGTTTTGTATTTTTGTTTGATAAATTGAGAGAGATATGTTTGTGTCTTATATAGGTTTTAGATGATAGGCATAAAACAAAACAAGAAATTCAATTTATTCAATAGAATTGAATTGACCAAAGAGATAATATTGACCAAAGACTAATTATTAATTAGGTTTGATAGTTTCTCCTGTGGCGGTTTTGGTCTAACCGTAAAGCCTCCCAATTTTACCCGCCATCCTCGTAGAACGAGTCCTTATTACTCTTTAACCGAATTTAACCGAACTGGTTTAGTTTGGTCTTTTTTAATGTTGTATATAATTATTGAACCGGTTTACTTTCTTTTTTTTTTCTTTTTGGTTGGAGTTAAGTACAGATTAGGACTGCTTTGACACAGACTAGTGAGAAGCCAAAAAAAAAATCCAAGAGATGGGATCTTCACCGAAGAAGACGACTCTGCAACTGTACTTGTCACAGCTTCAGCAACATCCTTTAAGAACAAAGGTTGGAGCTTTACTTCTCTTCTTCTTCATCTTTGTGATTGAATTTAATTTAAGTTTTTTTTTTGGGGAAGCGATTGATGTAGTTTCAGGGGTGGTTTCGTTTGGGATTAGGTGGGTTTCATCGATTGAGTGACAACATTGTTGCTTACGATTGAAAGTTATGTTTTTTAATCAATTTAATAATCTGAGAAAAACCAATTTGATTATTCGTTGACTTTATTATATGCATAGCTGGGATTCCTGGAAATGATTCTAGGTTTTATATGAATATGATGTCAATTTGTCTGTGATTTTCAGGCAATTACTGCTGGAGTGTTGTCCGGTGTTAGCGATGTGGTTTCGCAGAAACTATCTGGCATTCAAAAGATTCAGCTGAGAAGGGTTCTTCTCAAAGTGGTAAAGCTTAATATCTCTCTCTATCTCTCTTGAAGAATTTTCCAATTATAATTCAATCCTAACTTCATTCAGTAGCTTTTTCAATAGTTTAAAGAAGGATTCTTTTTTGTAACAGATATTTGCGGGTGGTTTTCTCGGACCAGCAGGGCATTTCTTTCATACATATTTAGATAAGTTCTTTAAAGGGAAGAAAGACACAAAGACTGTTGCCAAGAAGGTAAACTTTCCAATACCATTCAGTGATCTGTATGTTAAAGATCGCTCGACGTTTATGCTAAATGATCTTGAACATATAATGTTTGTCAGGTAATTTTGGAACAACTGACATTGTCACCAGTGAACCATTTGCTTTTCATGATCTATTATGGAGTAGTCATCGAAAGTAAGTTCCTCCCTTTTTCACTCATTTGTAAAATCCGGAAAGTCGTAGATGGTATTTAGAGTTCTGACAACTCTTCTGTAATGTTGAGTGCACAGGAGGTCCCTGGAAGCTTGTTAGAGAGAGGATCAAGAAGACTTACCCGATGGTCCAGCTTACAGCATGGACGGTAAAATGATAGATATATTCAGTTCATGTCCATTTTTTAATGAGAATTTGGTTCATAACCACCACAAGTACTGAATAATTGATTCTGTAATATCAACTACAGTTTTTCCCGCTGATCGGATGGATAAACTACAAGTATGTGCCATTGCACTTTCGGGTCATCTTGCACAGCTCCGTTGCATTCTTTTGGTAAGACAATGAATCAGTTGCTGCAGCTTCCATAAACAAAACAATAAAAGATTCTCTAAACTGGAAAGTCTGATACTTTGATAGTTTAGATTACAAAGAACTGAATGTCTCTTAGGGTCAGATTTCACGAAAAATACTGAACACAGAAAAGAGCCCAAATGAACAAATGAATTAGTGGGAACTTCTCCATCAATGTGATACGAACACAAATAACAAAACTGATTGTAAACACTCAGTAGATAGTTCTAACCCCTTGGCCTAAGCCATGGCTTGTATCACAATGTTTCCGCTCTTCTTACTGTTACTTAATTTAAACTTCTTCATAATCTCAGCATTCTTCTTTGTTTGTTTTGCAGGGCAATTTTCCTGACCCTGCGAGCAAGATCAACGACACTGGCTTTGGCAAAGACTAAGTGATTAGGGAAACACATCGGTTATGAGACAACTCAATCCTTGGACTCATTATAATCATAGTACTCTGCATTAAGTTAAAGAAGATTAAACAGGTGAAATCAAAATAAAATCTGTATAAAAATGACACCATTCTAGGATAGCAGTATGTTTTAAGTCATTACAACCATTTCAGATATTGTGTAAAACACATTCACAATCATCATATTAAAAAGGGTATTAAAGAAGAGATCTTTTTAAGCAGCTTTGGCAAATCCAACTCTTGCTTTTCCATAATCGAACACAGTGTGGTATGGTCCCATGAAGATATCACCCAAGATCCTGCATTTTTGCAGCATTACAGAATTTTGAGTAAAGTTATTTGAGGTTTTTGGGTTAGTAGATTTCATAATGCAGATGAGAGTGTTACCAGAGAGGTCCATGAGGCGGAGGAATATCCAAGGCAGTGAAACCGCTATTGCACTGAGATTCAACTCCATCCCCAATCTTGAATATATACTGATCCATGAAATAAAGAAAAAGGAATAAAGACTTGAATTAATCTCCTTCTGATGATACTGGTAAGGTGAAATTTAAGGAAAAATTGACTGAGTGGTTTACCTCTTGAGGAGTGAGATCAAAGAGTCTGCCACCAATTGAGAACGAGACAGTAGGCATCGACGAAATTTTCTCACAGTCAACTGCTGATTGTAGGTTCTTGCTTGGTATATGGTTACAGAGCTAAAGATATGACACAGATTAGAGTCTTAACAACACTATGTCCAAAATAAGGTTTACAGACACTATTAAAACTTACCTCAGCAGCATAAGCGAGTATACGTTGTTGTGTTGCATTCTGAGTCAATTCGCTCTGCATCCACACAGCTGCCATTTCACAGGTACTGCACATAGCCTCGTTTAGAAGATCGTTTCCCTCTTCCAGAACTGTCTGAATCCCCATACTGCAGAAAAAAAAAACATGAAGTAGACTTTAAGTTTGATGTCTGCCATTTTTTTGGACCTGGATTATGTCAGTACTCACCTCACACTTTTTGTCCCATCAAACCCGCAGAGTCCTATACTGGAGCATACCCTTTTTGGATCCTCCTGTAAGTCAAACAATGTAGAATTCAAGATTGTGTATTGCTTATATAGATAAGTGTGAATACGTTGTTATAAGCAGTGATTCTTACATTAGATAGAAGAGAATCCAACATGGTCTTTCCGTATTGATCCACCACAGCCTTGCATTCACGGCTCACGGTTCCTTCTGCTCCAATTGCATGATTGATCATCGTGATGACAGTCTAAACAGATAGAAATTCAAAAGCAAAAGAACTTCTCAGCAAGTTTCAGGTGATCAAAAGTGAATAATCATCAAACTTCAGTGATATCTTCTTCACCTTAGGACCAGTGAGCAGAGAAGTTCCGGAGTCAGCAATGGCAGAACAACCCTTAGAACAATACCCTGAATTACACAGAAATATCAGGTGTCAAAACTTACATATAAAAGACTCAAAAGAACATGTTGGAACTAAAGCATCTCAAAAGCTTACTCACCAGTTGGTTTGCCTGCAATTTGGAGATCACCCATGTCAAACTGCCAGTAACCTTTATGTGTAACGGGCACATAAGTATGCTCTCCTTGAAAGTGCTTTGTGTCCATTCCTCCAAAAACAATTTCACCACCTTCTTGATCCTTCGGATTACGGTTAAGCCAGAAGGAAAAAATCGGGTCCTTAACAAGACCTTTGTCAAGCATGTTATACCTATACCATATAAAACCAATCATTCAGAACTCAGATTTCACATCAAAGAATTTTTAATCAGACAAAGCATCAAAAAAACATACCAAACAGGAGTAGAATTTCCTTCAGAAATCTCTTTGAAACCCAAACCGAGGATACCATCAAACTTTGCCACCAAGAATGTAATACCAGGCTCATTAGTAGCCTCTATGAATTCCTGTGGTGATCATTTAGACGTAGCAACAAAATGTTATAACAGAGAAAGTTGCTACAAAATTATGATATATGTAAGCAGATGAATCAGGCTTTACCTGGTCTTTGATGACAAGTTCACCAACTTTAACATCATCATTGCTAAAGTAACCAGAAATCGCACCTGTCCCATACCGAATTGACGCAGGTTTACCTGTAATGTCAAATTGTTTTTATTGTCAAAGACTCTCTTAAAACATAAGCTTGTGAACAAATAACAAGATGAATAGAGAGAACAAACCATTCTTTTTGTATGTCGATGACTTGCTTGCTGTGTACTTTGAGTGAAAATAACAAGCAACCTGAATAACATTGAACAGAGATGATTTGTTCTTATACTATTTTCACAGTCAGTACAGCATTCTTAAGATCAAGTTAACCACTAATGCATACCGATAAGTAGCATTTAGTAGATGGTATCCAGAGATTGGAGCTTCCCGTATCAAAGACAACAGTGAACTTCTGAGGTGGAGTACCAATGGTAATGTCACCATAGTATTGAGCATCCAAATAGTTCTTAAGTGGAACTATATCTGCATTTGGTAAACCGAGGTGAAACAATCCTTTGGAAGAAGCTCGGTTTTTCAAAAAGACCTGAGAAGCTATCCTGTTAGCCCGGTCTAGTTTCCTCTTCTTCAATTTAATTCTAACCGTTCTATCATTGTTTTGGTGACATGAGGCTGTGGATATGAAGATTAAACATGAAAGCAAGCACACTAGCAAGAAGGATTTGAACTTAGTTCCCATTTTTACCTGTCATCAAAAACATTCTTACATTAAAAGAGCAGCCACACAAAACTTTAATTGCTTACTGTTCTAGATAACCATTAGGAGTCTTATTCAGACAACCTTGTATCTTGTACACCTTAAAACCATCTAGTAATCCGATTTTCTCAACATTAGATCTAAGATTGGTGACTTGCAGGACCAGAATCCACAGATCCTGAGACTTCTATCATATTTTTACAAAATAAAGTAGAATTATAGAAAATCTTAAAGGTGTTAAAAAAAGGTAAAAAACTGAAACTACTTTGTTTCATAACTCCAGCAAGGTACTCATAAACAGATACCAAAAAAGCAACTATAATGAAATCAAGTCTCCATAAATTCTTCCAAAATCTTATTAAAGAATAAGATAGCTATACTGTATTAATATTGTTGATAACTAAGGTATCCTTAAAATTTCAAGCCAATAAAAAATGTAAAAATGAAAAAGTGTTAAAGGTACAATATGAGCCCCCACACAAGAATCAAACAAACCCAGATTCTATCGCATATTATTATATCCAATCAAATCTTCAAATATATAGTTCTAAAAGTGAAGAATCTAAGAAAACACACAGAAAAATATTTTAAGAAAATAATGGAAGAGTAGATCCACTCACAGAGAAAATGTTGGTAGAGATTCTTAGAGCTTAAGTTAACAAGAAGAAGAAGAGGTGCAGGGGTTTATATTTATAAGTAGATGACTTAGAAGAGAATCTATGAAGAATAAATTAGAGAAAAAGAAGCAATAAAGTTCAATTTTTTACAGTCAATGTCAAAGAATTATATAAATTTAGTTGTTGCTTGCAAGTGGAAAATATCAAAGAATATGAGGGAATAAAATTAAAGTTTTAAAATGTGAATTAGTATCATAAGCAAGCGTCACGTTTATGTAACCTTGCTTGCTCTGCGTGAGCCTTAGGCTAATACCTTTGTTAAGTCTGTTTCCTAAATCAAGCTCATCCTATTTAAAGTGTGCAAGGAAGAAACTTATCAGTTATAACTTATATGTATTATTGTCTTCTACTCAATTATACTTTTGAAAATTTTATTCATTATTTATATGTGTGTATATATATGCATCTGTAATTTTGTATTTATAAGCTTCTTTAATTACTAATAGTTAATATATTAGATATTAGTTAATAAGTGAAATTGTAGTGAAAATAAATAAAATTGAATGTTGAATTATTCTCAGTCAAGTGGAATTACATACTTAAGTTAATGGTTCAAACATTTTCTACTCTACTCTACTATATGTAAAGGTTAAAAAATAAGGTTGTAAGAATGAATTAAAGGTATGGTTTGGATTTTTCAATTTAATTATAAAATTTTTGAAAATAGTGAAAATATTACCTTATGCAATATATTTTAGATATTAAATATTGAAGTTATTTTGTGTTAAAATATACAAGAAAACTATAAAATGGCATGATTTTTTTACTAGTTAAAAAAAAAAATATCTTTTCTCTATATTATATTTTAGAATATATATATATATATATATATATATATTATTTAGGTTTGTTTTATGTTAGATACGCGTAGTTCCAACTTAGCAATATAAATCTCTTTGGGTCTTTCTTTAACAGTAACGTATATCAACTTAATTTGCCACCTTAATAATACCATTTCTATATTAATCCATATTTAATTAGTTCATGAATTAATGGTATTCATAACAAAGAAATTAAACTGGAAAAATGATCCCTCCACACTAACTAAGCCTATGAAATTTTCACAAGAAATTGTTAAATTAAAACAAAATATTTTGTTTTTGTGTTGCAGAAAAATGGATTGTTTGATTGGTGTATTTGCTGCAAATGAAAAAATAAGGTTGCTTTGTGTTGTGAAACAAGCAAACGCCTTCACGTTGTTGACACTTCCTGGGACCCATTAACACTAACACGTTTGGTTAAAGTTTCAACTTTTTATTATTTCACATTTAACCCCTTTAATTGTTTTTTTAGTTCTATCCCCTTTAAAATTTCTGAATTTTTGTATCCGTTAATCTATAGAAAGTTGCACAGTTTGGAAATCAAACTATACACCTAATGGTCGAGGACAAATAGTCTAGTGATATACTTATTTTATAAATTTTTAAGGTATAAGAGATCGAACTCTCTAGTTAGTGTGACATTTAAAAGTCAGTATGATAGTCAACAAAAAAAAGATATGTTCAAATCTTTGACTTTTGGGTTAAAGGACTTCAACCTGAGAAATTTATTTAGATATTCCAATTTCTCAACTATGTTTCTATATGGGTCTGGACTCATTCTTCATTTTCCCAAAAACCAGCCCAATAGTGACCCTTGAATTGTATGTTAAATAAACTTTCGAAATAATGCGACATTTATTTCTTTAACTAGCACACGAAGTTTGATGCTCGACACAATCCAAAGTCTAGCACTACAACTACAAAAATATATAGCCAAAATTTGACGGACAAAATCAGCGTAAATTCGTTTGAAATGTCTTGTTCTAACAGTTTTCCGATAATATGGAACTTATTGGTTACATATTTCTGGAAATATTCTAATCATATCTATAATTATTCATAATTTACTAGGGTTTTCAGATGTTAAATAGTTACCGGAATTTCCTAAACTACGAATATTAGCTGTCGAAACGGTTTTATATCCATAGAATATTTGTAAGGAAACTTCCTAAGGGTCGTGAATCTATAGAAATCTATATTAAATTACAATAGTTTTTTTCTTATCAGAATTCTGTCGGAAAATTCGTAGGAATACAAATTACTTTCTTATAGCTAGCGCAAAACTAACATTAACTATTTCGATCCAGAGTGAACAAAATCCTTGTTAATAGTTTTAGTCCACCATGGATCGCCAGCCTAAACTTAGATCAGTCTAAACACACCAGAATCAAAACAAATATATAAACTTGTGATTCTCTCTTATTCTTCTCAATGATTACAGACTTGATTATATACACACATAGATGATGAACCTAGGTCTATGTACAAAATGAATGTGCCATAACTGGAATATTACAAATTGAATGAGAATCAGTTTATATCTTGCTAATATGCCCCCTCAAGATGGAGGGAGTTTAGTCACTCCAATCTTGTCTCTTAAGTGGTGAAATCGAGCTTTTGGAAGTGGTTTCGTCAAGGCATCAGCAAATTGATCATGAGTGTGAACATGAGAGAACTTGAGTATACCATTACGAATGTGTCCTCTGACAAAGGGGTAATCGAGTGCCACATACTTCATCCGTGAGTGAAAGATTGGATTGGAGCATAGGAATGTGGCACCAACATTGTCACAGAACAGCTGAGGAGTCGTTGGTAACTTTATGCCAAGCTCAATGAGTATGTTGCAAATCCATCTTAGTTTCGATGCGGTATTGGCAATGGCACGATACTCGGCCTCCGTAGAAGATCGAGCGACATATTTCTGATTCTTTGAGCTCCAAGACATCGGATGATTACCTAAGTATATAACATAAGAATTAGTGGAGATATAGTCATCATGATTGCCAGCCCAGTCCGCATCAGCATATGCGTGCAATGTCATTGGATTGTTTGCTGAGAAGTATATGCAGTGTGTTGTAGTGCCGGCAAGGTAACGAAGAACTCTCTTTGCAACCTGCCAGTGGTCTGTGTTTGGATTGTGCATGTACTGAGAAAGTCGATACACAGCATACATTATGTATGGTCGGGTGAATGCAAGGTACTGTAAACTTCCAATGAGCTTGCGGTATGATGTTGGATCAGAGTATGTTGGACTTGAGTGTAATGAGAGTTTGGTTGATGACGACATTGGTGTCTCTACTGGTTTAGCATCGATCATGTTATGGCTGTGAAGTAGGTCCAGGATGTACTTTCGCTGTGAGAGATGGAGACCCTTAGACGTTCTATGTGCTTCAAGTCCGAGAAAGTAATTCAACTCCTCTGGGTCCTTAATGGAGAATCGCTGGACAAGAAGATCAAGTATCATGCAAACTAATGTAGGTTGGCTTCCTGTGACAATTATGTCGTCAACATAGACTAGAAGATAGATGAACGAGTTGCCTTGTTTGTGTGTAAACAACGAAGTATCTGTCAAGGAGTTTGTGAAGCCAAGTTGAATGAGATAGTTGTGAAGTTTAGCGTACCACGCTCATGGTGCTTGGCGAAGGCCATAAACTGCTTTGTTAAGACGACAAACATAATCAGGATTATCACGATTGATGAAGCCAGGTGGTTGCTCCATATTGACCTCATCGGTAAGAGTACCTTGAATAAACACATCATTAACATCACACTGTTGAATTGGCCATGAATAACTTATAGCAATGTCCAGAACCAGTCTTAGAGTGGTGGATTTGACGACAGGGTTGAAGGTGTCTTCGAAGTCTCGGCCTGGTTGTTGTGTGTTGCCTCTAGCTACTAGTCGTGCTTTTGATCAACCAAGATAGCCATCCGAGTTAAACTTGTATTTGTATAGCCATTTGTAGGAGACTACATGCTTGTCTGGTGGACGAGGAACCAAGACGAGAGTACCGTTTTCAGCAAATGCATCTATTTCAGAGGACATAGCATGTCTCCACCGTTTGTCCTTGAGTGCTTGAGTCAATGTCCTTGGTTCGGCTGGATATCAGTGGAGAGCGCCGCTGATAGTGTGAATTTCCAATTTGGCTTGGTGATATTATGCTTTCGTCGCGTTAGCATCGAGTGAGAATTCACAAGCGGCGGTGGAGCTTTAGGAGAACGAGATGTGTGAGGTTGAGATGCCAAGTCTTCAACTTGTTAGGCTGAGTCTGAATTAAGCCCAATTGAAAGTTGGGCTGATTATTCTTCTTGGGTGAGTGTATTACTTGGGCTGCTCTCAATATTTGGTGACAAGTGTACTGAATGATGAGTTGCACATGGGCTGGTGGTCTCAGTTGGAAGGATCAATGTATGATCCAGAGATGTTTCACGATTATTTTTTGAAGGCGACGGAGGTTCCATTTGATGCACCTGAGACGATGATGGCGGAGCAGGTTGGACGAGTGGCACGACGATGACGGCGGGGTTGGTGGTGGTTTCATTTTCGGCTGATACTGTTGTTGTTTCTCTGATTTGTCTCATTGATTTTATGGAGAAGGGAAACGATTGTTCATCAAATTGAACATGACGACTTGTGTATATGCGTCCACTGTTTATGTCAAGACATAGATATGCACTCTGCGTGAGTGAATACCCTAGGAAAGTGCAGGGAATGGATTTATCTTCGAGCTTGTGAGAGGTGTACGGTTTTAGCCAGGGGAAGCATCGACAACCAAAGATCTGAAGGCGAGAGTAATTGGGTTGGGTTTGAAACAGCTTGGTGAATGGCGAAATCATATGAAGGATTGGTGTGGGTTGACGGTTGATGAGATAAGTTGTTGCGGCAAATGCATAGGGCCAGTAAGTCTTTGGTATTGAAGCGTGATTAAGGAGAGTCATTCCCGTTTCAACCACATGGCGATGCTTTCGTTCTGCAATGTCGTTGTGTTCTGGTGTGTGTGGTGGAGTTGTAAGAGTGATCGGAGAGCAACAAATTCTCCACCATTATCTGTGAAGAGGGTTTTGATTTTGGTACTAAATCGATTTTCCACCAAGTTTTTGAATGGCAAAAATATGGTTGTGATTCTCTCTTATTCATCTCAATGATTACAGACTTGATTATATACACACAGAGATGATGAACCTAGGTCTATGTACAAAAGGAATGTGCCATAACTGGAAGATTACAAATTGAATGAGAATCAATTTATGTCTTGCTAATAAAATATACGCGCGAAATTGACTTCATAAGTTTTAACTAGTTTATGAAAGTTTAAGCAGATTTCATTTTTTCTGGTAAACTTCAATATAACGTTACAATGAACCGGAATCTTCAATGTTAAAGGTCGATGCATTATCATGTTTTGATCGTAGATCTTGTTAGAGACCAAAGGAGCTCATGTGAATACCCCTCCCAAAAAGTGAATTCCAATCTAAGGCTTCTTGGACTTTTGGTATTTTCGGTTAAGCAATTTATATCCATGACCACGTGAAAAAAGTTGTCGATCATACACCTAAACGAGAAAAAAAAAATGCTCAAAACTCTAGAAATTAAAATCTAAAGATAAAAAAGAAAACCCTACTTTTTTTTTCTTTTATCGAAAAGAAAGATAGGGTTTTTTTTGAATAAACAAAAAATAGAAGATAGAAGAAAAATCCTATCTGAAACAAACAAAAAAGGTTATTGCCTATTGTCAACGTCGCTGGTCGTAACATTACTGTTATTACTATTCCCATTCTGCTGAGGACTCGAACCATTGATAATAGACGTTATGGCTGCAGCTAAAGCCGCTGCAAAGTTAGGATTCGAGGCTAGTGCAGCAGTAGCAGAGTTAACACTCTCTCCAGCGTTCAGCAACTGAGATGGTAGCTGTAAACCAGAGAATTTAGACTGTTGCTGGTTGTAATACAAAGCCTGACTCATCATTTGAGGCAAAACCGATTGGTTCGACTCCGCGAAACCAGACCGTTGCGAGAATTGCATCAACGGGTTATTAGTTGGATTGTTATTGTTGGATGATTCTGTTAGGTCTAATGTAATGGTTGGAAATGGTGCAGAAGCTGAGATAGTAGCCATGCTTGAGGAACAAGGCAAGATGGTTCGAGCCAATAGGTTTGTTGGATTCATTAAGCCGTCTTGGTTAGACATTGTGGAACCTGAGAGAAGCATGCTTGCGGCTGCGGTTGTGGTTGAAGCCATGCTTTGAGCTGCTGGAGGTAATATATGGTTATGAGTTCCTTCATAGGTTGTTATGAGAATGGTTCTGTCTTCCGCACAACGTTGCACCTGTTAGGTTATCATTAAGTAATTAGAAATACAATATGAAACAACGTATATGTAAATTTGGTTGAGCCCTAGAAATTAACGGCACATACTTGTTTGCGAACGGGACATCCAACGGCCATGGTGCAACGATAATAAGCTCGTGGGCAAGGATTTCCTTTAGCCATTTTTTGTCCATATTTTCTCCATTGACATCCATCACTTAACTGTAATTAAGAAATCTCTTTAAAAATTTTGTGTATGAATAGATTAATCTTCTTTTCTATAACTTAATAGTTGGGTTCAACAGAAAAATCATGTGGAGCTCTGAACTAGTCAGAGACTTATATCTGAAGCCGGTTCAACACACCATGAAATCTCGATTAATCTCGGGACTATGAAGAGTCATGTGAATATCCTTGATACCACACGCGAATGTGATTTCTTTCAGAGGAACTTGAACCCGAGGTAACATATTAACTTCCCTAATTCCAATACTATCAATAGACCATGTCCGCATGGGCGAATAGATTAATATTTTGTATAGAGACTAGAGAAGAAGATCAATTAGTGTTCTCACCATGGGAGCTTCAGATCGAGCACGAACCGAGACACGAGCTTTACGCATAGTGGCTTCGGCTGCTGATTGCTCGATGACATTTCCATTTCCACTTCCGTTGCTATTACCATTAACACTGCCGCCAATGATATTGCCATTTCGATCACTGGTATTGCTTGAGGAAGCGCGGAGTTTAGGAATTTTGTTAGGGTTTCTCCAACCATTGGATTCAGTTTCTGGGTTTTCTTCTCCTAGAAGCAATCTCTTTCCGTGTTGATGTAATATAGATTTGTCTAGAAGCGATGGAGGAGATCCTGACCGAACCCTAGGCCTTTCCTCGGTCGATCCTTCAGCAGACGGTGGTCCCATTTCGATGAACTGTCTCGGAACAATTTCAGGCGCTCCATGTTGGTTCGTGGTATTATCTCTGTTCTCGAGCGTAGGCTGATGAAAACAAGAGTTTAGAACCTTAAACAAATCATACTTATGATGAGTTAGATCGATATAAGTTATAAATGTGAATCAAATAAAGGAATAAGTGTTAATTAATTACCAGACGATGATGTTCTTCTTGTTGCCTCATGACAGCAACAAGTTGCATCTGTGAGTTCAACTTGTTGGTTGTCTCATTTAACATTTCCTTTAGTCTTTGATTATCTTCACTAGCCTTCTTTAGCTCTTCTCGAAGTTGTGCATTCTATACATTATATCACACTAGTTATTACGTTAACAAATCAGCAAGATATCCCTCTCAAACAAAATGTTTAGAAATAATTGTTTTTTCAACAATTGGATTGAGAATGTTGAATTCATATCTTAAAATTCAGTCGTAAAAATTCTTATTTAATTTAACTTGAAGAATCAAACCCTAAATGCTAGAGTCATTAGCTGGATACTACTAGGCCGAAATATTTATTTTTGAACTCTTCAAAAAATAGTTTTCAGCAACTATAATATAAATGGAAAAATCATAAACTTCTCTTGAAATTTAAACTCATGCACCAAAATGACAACAACAATACTAAAATAAATTGTCAAAGTCTTTAATAATAAAAAACTAAATTGGAGGAAACAAAAAGTATATTATGTGGATTAAAGATAACAAATATGAAGATAAGTAGTTAATAATGGAATTGGTAAATGCTTTTCTTTCATTTTTCATTTTGTAAAATAGACATTTTGTGTTTAAATTAAGAGATGGTAATTAGAAGAAAAGGAGATACATTAATGGAGGTTCTATTGTCAACATTGTGTTACTTATGTTTATTATTATACAAAAAAATAGCTGTGTTAATTAAATAAGTGTACCTCAGACATTGAACGTTTTCTCTTTCGTATCCAAAGACAATTCATCATCCCCCACTGACTCGTCGCTTCCGGTATGAAGATTAAGTCCAGTCTATTTACAATAATCATACAACTTTTAATCCATCTTCAAACAAATTATGAGACAGTAATAAAAATGAAGTAATCAATTAATTACTAACATTGATATGATCCGTAGAACGATGATCATGATCATCAACACGTAAATTCCTCTCTTTTGACATGAGCCATTTGAGACTCAGTAATGTTCTGATCATCACGTGAAGCTTTATCTCTCTTTTCGGCCGATCGGAAAAAGTCAACCTCATCAATCACAGGCCGATGATGTTGTTCATCAGATGGCTTCTGATAGTCACGAGGACCTCCAAGACTTACTGGAAAACGAAACATCTATTGATATCTTATCTTTGATAAACAACTTATTTTATAGAATTCTCTATAGATATCTTATCTTATAAGAGATCTTTCATAGATAATTTAGATTGTGTTCTTGTTAAAAGTACGTACGGATGATGATTTGCTTCTGAAGTGATTGTACAGTACCATATCGAATCCTCTCTATATATAGAGAGAGATGTGAAGAAGATATGGTAGAAAGAAAGAGAAAGAGAGATACTTTGTCGAATATGTGGTTACATACGAGTGTAGAAAGGAGAGAGAGACCTTAACGTACCAAATGCTTCGGCTACAATTAGGGTTTTGATGTGGACTCAGATATTGTCAATATTTCTACTGATCAGATACAGATATATATTGTTTATAATATTATTTAGACCAAAAGAAAAAAAAAAGTTTATAATACTGTTATATAAACAATTTTTTTGCATGCCTCTACATATATATGTATAATAACATTGGTTTATATTTGGAATCTCGTGGAGAGAATTTTTTAGTTCGCTTTGCGTCACTGTATACCATGAGACCAAAACATTTTGTATTATATTTCAAATGTTTTATTGTTGTTTTGATCATATAATGTATTATATAGCAATGTTTATATACAATTTTGTATTTTTGTATTACATACAATTCTAAAGACAATCATTTAGGGGATCATTTAGTGTTGAGCTTACCAAAAGACCATTGTTTTTGTTTTGTCATCCAAGAGTTATTGTTTATGCTTATTTTATTTTATTGTTACCACCACCTCTTACTGTTTTTTTTTTCTAGTTAATTGAAAGAAATTTAAACTAAAATAAATGATTAGAATTATTGGACAAAAAAAAAGTTAGGTATATGCTATAGCCTATATACTCCATTATTAGGCACACAAAAAAAGATTCTGATAGAAAATACATTAATCTGCCTGAAAATTTGTTCAAGATTTGTCCCGATTAGTAAAACTTTTTTTGGGTAGAAAGATTAGTAAAACTTTCAATTCATGGTTGGTTGATAGAGTCAAAATATGAGCTGTAAGAAAGAAAAACTATTTTTAGAGAAGAATTTCTTGCAACTAATTCTTTTTATAGACTATTGGTTTCTCTATTTTTTGGACTAAATTAAAATATTTTCTTTTATTTTTTCTAAAAGAAAGACTTTTGATTAGTTCATAGAATCAATAGATCATAAAATAGAAAATGAATCTCAGAAAGTCGCAATTCAATCGGCGCTTCCCACGTGATTCATATAATTGAGAGGTTTCTTTCTATTTAGTGCTTGTTAAACAAATCTCATAAACTTAGACATTTAGGAACATTTGTTGAATTTTGTTAAGACTCCATACATTGTATTTACGACCTAAATATGTTTGTGTATTGTATAACAAGCTTATATAACTAATATTATAGTTGTTTCATGACAGTTACCATGTAAGTTTTTATTTATTTATTTTGGATAAATGAGTTACCATATAAATTGAAAAATCATAATTAATTTTAGCAATTTAATCATAGTTGATATATTACGCAACTAAAGGTACGGAAACTTTTTCTGAAATTCGGTATTAATGAGCAATGAATTAAGTGTGTTATGTGATATATCAAATCACTCAAAGACTCAGTTTTACTCAATGGATGTCCCCACGAACGCATTATTTTTAAGAGAGAACTACGGTAAGATCATATGTTGTCTCTTGACTTTTTTTCTACGAAATTTTTGGTAAAAAATTTGAAGAAAACAAAATCCTAAAAATCTATAAATGGTATTTCTATTGCTACGAAGAGTCCATCAATTTCTCATCTTCTATTTTGGGATGATAGCATATTTCTAGAAAAGATAAATAGTTCGTTTTCAAAATAAATTTTAAAGAGAAGAAATAAATTTTAGTTAAACATATGGCTACGACATATTCTACATATGTTATGTCATGTTATCAATTTCCAATATAGTTTTAGATTTCTAGTAAAAAAATTCAAAGGGATGCATTAGTTCAAATGGAGGAAATTATGCTAAAGTAAAAATGAGGGAGTCTTAGGTTTCAGGCCATTAATGAATTTAGTAATGCCTCATAGCCAAATTATTGAATCAGTTTTAGGCCTGAGCAAATGAAAGCAAGTTGGACCGTCTTCTAGAATTGGTTTTGGTCCGGCCCACAGTCGATTTGTTCCTTCTCTATTTCCTGTTTCAGGCCCTATAAAGGGTGGAGTCATCAAAAGGAAGTTTTGGTATGGTCTTTGGAGTCATCTTCATTTACCTAAAGAAGTTTGGTGGCAGGTGTGTTAGTACACATGTTTAAGAAGTTCAATGTGGTAAAGAGAATACTAAGTTATACTTCCATATGGTTAAAAGAAAGTGTTAGAGTTGAGAGTTAACTTGTGGGTTTTGGGTGAGAGTTTGTCTTGAGAGGAAGAGTGAATGTGTCTTCTTGGGTAGAACTTTAGGATTCAAAGAGTGTAACTTTCAGGTTCTTCTTTCTTTGTAAGGGAAGGGTGAAAGTGTTGTGATCTCTTTGCATTGAGACTTGTTTCCGGTTTCATCCGGTGAGACGTACCAAGATCGGTTCTTGATCTTGGGAACTCATTAATTCATTTTGTCTTCTTTACATTCTGCAACAACAAATTCAAAGAGACTACAAGTTAGTAACATCATTATCATATTGAAGCTAAAAGAGTTAAGAGATCATAGGTTCTAAAGCCTAACAGTGGTATCAGAGTTCTCGGTTACAAACTCTCAGCTCAGTATTAGAGGAAGTGGTGACTAAGGGGTATTCTTCAAAGGTCGTTGTTGTACTATCTTGAAACAGACATCATGGAACCCATCCAAGGGTAATTTGAAGTGGAAAAGTTTGATGGGGAAGGTGATTTTGCTCTCTGGAAATATAGAGTCTTAGTTCAACTAGAGATATTAGGTCTGGAAACGTCATTCATATTTCAGCTGAAGATACCTGACATTGTTGTCATGCATTACCGACATTGTGTTGCGCAAAGTCATAAAAGAAATGACAGCTCAAGGTCTATGGACTGCTTTAGAAGAGATATATCAGGTTAAATCTATGCCTCGTCGACTGGATTTGAAATAGAGATTCTATAGTTTTAAAATGAAAGAAGACAAGAGTCTAGATGTCAATCTAGATATGTTCAATAAACTCTTATATGAACTTTCTAGTATGGGAGTCAAACTAGAAGATGAAGATCAAGCGACTATACTATTGTACAGTCTACCAAAGAGGTTTGAGAGTCTTGTTCACACTTTGAAATATAGTCCTGGAAAAACTACGATCACGGTAGATGAGATTGTAAAGTCTACCTATTCCGTTGAGTATGAACTTAAGGGGAAGGGATTACTGGAGTCTAAAGGAACAGGTGAAGGATTAATGGCAGAATATCCTAGAGGTAAGTCAGATAAGAAAGGAAAACAGAGGTCTAAGTCAAGGAGTAAATCTAGTGTCAAGTACAAAAAGAGGTGCTCGATATGTGAGAGTGAAGATCATTTCAAAAAGGATTATCCCAAAAGAAAACAGAACGGATTATACCAACCAAAACAAGAGAAGGCTGAAGTCGGTATTGCTAATGCTCAGTGGGTCAGTATTGTTGAGCCAGAAGTACTAACAGTGTCTCATTCAACAAGACAATGATGGATTTTGGATTCTGGATGTTCACATCATATGGCATTTCAGAAGGAACTAATTTTTGATGTTGAAGAGATAGATGGAGAGAAAATCTGATGGGAAATGACACCTATTGTGAAATCACAGCCATTGGTAAAGAAAATTCTAAGTTGTAATGGGAAAATGGTGGTTTTGACAAATGTGAGATTCTCACCTACTGCAAAGCGAAATCTCATATCTTTGGTCAGTTAGAATCTGTGGGATGTTGGTTCAAGTCAAGGAATGGTAGACTGCAAGTGTATAAAGCTGAAAAGGAAGTGTTGGTAGGAAACTATAAGGACACTATCTATTACCTTGACGGAGAACCAGTGTCAGATCAAGCAAATGTTGTTACACAGAAACATGTAGTTTCTACTACTCTATGGCACAGTAGGCTTGGACACATGGATGAGAAGGCTATGAAGATTCTAGTGAACAATGATGTACTGAATACAAAAGAAGTGTCAACACTCAACAGGTGCGAACATTGTATTATGGGAAAGGCTTATAAATTGTCATTTGGAACGGGAAAACATACGTCTAAGGGAATCTTAGAGTATGTTCATTCTGATTTATAGGGTTCACCTAATGTGACACCAAGTTTAGCCAAAGCTCAGTATTACATCTCATTCATCGATGATTTTTCAAGAAAATTTTGGATTTATTTCCAAAGAACTAAAGATGAAGCATTGTCAAAATTCATGGAATGGAAATCTCTGGTTGAAAATCAGAATGGTAAAAGGGTTAAGACTCTGAGGACTGATAACAGTTTGGAATACTGCAACAGACACTTTGATGATTTCTGCAAAGAAAATGGAATTCTAAGGCACAAGACGTGTCCCTATACCCCTCAGCAAAATGGAGTAGTTGAGAGGTTGAATCAGACTATACTAGAGAAAGGAAGAAGCTTGTTAAGTGAAACAGGTTTAGAAGAGATTTTTTGGGCAGAAACATCGGCAAATGTTGTCTATTTGATTAACAGAACTCCCTCCTCAGCTCTAAATCACAAAATTCTTGAAGAGGTTTGGTCTGGAAGAAAACCTAACTATGATCATATTAGAAGGTTTGAGTGTTTGGTCTATTATCATGTGGATCAAGGGAAATTGAAACCTAGGGCCAAGAAAGGAATTTTGATGGGTTATCCGCAAGGTGTTAAGGGTTACTGATACTACGAGTTTTAACCCTATATCCTACTGCAAGTGCATAGCAAACAAAATAATATTTAGGGATCAAATCAACGAAGAACCAAGTTACACTCTCAATTACTATTGAATCGTAAGCTATATCAATCAAATAAAGGAAGTGAATTCTAACAACTTAGATGTGAATATAATCAAATAATTAAAGCAATCAGATGTCGGGTATTCGTTCGTGAGTTAAAATTCTTGTCAGGAAAAACTATTCAGGAACTACTCTAATCTTATTCTCGGCTTGAACATGAATAAAGGCAAAGCAACTCTCGTTAAATCTACCCCTCTATCAGTAACCTAAAGGTCCTAACTCTCGTTGGTTTCAGATTACAAAAAGGCTTTATCGTTTTGGTTCAATTACCCACAATCCAACCTAGCATCAATTCTCGTTGGTAGTGAAGGAATTGCTCTCCTAATCTAGTTCTAGTTCTTAACAATCTTTTGGAAGGTTAACAACCTAAAATCATTGACTAGGTGATCAGGCTAATCTATGCATTAGATTCGAGTATTAGAAGGAGACTCATCTACTAATCAATCATATTTGTTGCCCAACAGTGAATTCTAAAACCCTAGAATCCCTAGGTCTGATCTAAGATCTACTCAGACATAGAACAACAAAATTGGCAAGTCATGATGAATTGAAATTGAAATTGCATAAAGAAAGAATAATGAGGATTCAAAAATTCTTCTCAAGTATGAAGAGATCTTCTTCCTAGCTTACAAACTCTGTAAAATTTCGTTCTCAAATATCCAAAAGACGGCCCTCTAAAAAAATAGGAAAAAGAGTATTTATAGGGCCCAAAACACGGGGTGAAAATCGTGAAATTAGGTTTCCGCAAAAGGCTAGGATCGATCGAGCAATAGGAGATCGATCGATCCCTTGGATGATGAGTCGATCTTCTCAGAAACTAAGTCGTTCTTCAGATCGTGCGCATAATCCTTTGAGATGACTGATCGATCGACTCCTTGATAAATTGATCGGTCCTTCCTTTCGTGGAGAATGACGGAAAATGCTTCAAACCTCTCCAAAGTCGACCTTCGAACATGATTCCAACTCCGAACGTTTTTGACCTGAAATCTCAATAAAACCTAGACAAATTTCCCAAATATAACTGTAATAATGAGCTCAAAACCAACAAAATATAAGGAACATCAATTACAAGATCTGGAGTATTGACGACAGAAGGTGTTTTGCAAGCAGAAATGTAATTTTCTGTGAAGACATCATCTACAAAGATGTCAAGAATATGACAAGTGATGAGTCTGAGATGACAAAGAAAAAAGGAAAGAAGGTTTCTTTCATACTTCCTAATGAATCGAGTGTAGAAATGGCTGATGATTCTGACATGGAAAATGGTTCAAATCAAGGTGGAGACTTCCATCTTCCTAGTTCAGAATCAGAAGTGCATGAAGAGGGTGAATATGAATCTTCTGGTTCGGAAAGTGCAACTCTAGATGGTTATCTTCTAGCTAGAGAAGAAGAGCACCAGCTAAGTTCCCGAGCAGATTTGATGGTTGTGATATGTTTGCATATGCTCTAAATTCTCTCTCTT
>JAKUCM010002747.1:0-23868 GCA_023374145.1 Lepidium sativum | reverse complement strand
GATGCGAACACCATGATGACCCTCATATTTCTCTTTGAGCCCTCTGAGAATACTAATAGTGTCAGGCACACTAGGCTCCGCTACATACACTTGCTGGAACCTTCTTTCGAAGGCAGCATCTTTCTCAACATACTTCCTGTACTCTTCAAGTGTTGTCGCACCAATGCATCGAAGCTGACCTCTAGCTAACATGGGCTTGAACAAATTAGCTGCATCCATCGATCCTTCAGTTTTTCCAGCACCAAGAACTAGTGGATCTCATCAATGAAGAGAATCACTTTGCCTTCAGCTTCTTCGACTTCTTTCAGGACAGCTTTCAGTCTTTCTTCAAATTCTCCTCGGTATTTAGCACCCGCAACTAATGCACCCATGTCTAAAGAAATCAACCTCACATCACTAAGACTATTAGGCACGTCTCCTTTCACAATTCTTTGTGCTAGACCTTCAACTACAGCTGTTTTGGTAAACCGACGGTAATTTTATCATCACCGAATTTGGGAAATACACATTAGAATTAACTGATTAATTCTACTGTCATTCCTAAACACATTCAAACTAAATTGCCTTGGACAATTGCCATGACAACAAAACAACCAAAAAACACAAGTGACACATAGCTCGCTTTGTCTGAATTACGTTTGGCATCCTTGACCATATCTCTTATTTTTCCAAACTCCACCTCTTGCTGTTCTTCAATGGACCTTGAATTTCTTTCATACCCTTACCAAGCCGACCAATGACTAAACCCAAACGTTCAATTTCATCAAGCAATGCCTCATCAAGCCATTTGAAGCAATGTTTGTCATTTGACAACTATAACTCAACAAACCAAAGTAGATTCAACAATTAATTGAAGCATCCTTACGGGATTGAAGAACTTGAGCACCGACAATTAATTCAACAAACCTTTTGGGCATGAGCACTTGAGCACCGATAATACTTACGGCATGGGTTTTGTGCCGATCTAGAAGTATGTGCCACGACAGATGCTCCACACCAACAAATATTAGGAATTCTGGTCACCGATACTCTCGAAAGAAATGGTCGAAGAGCCACTCTCGTTGGAGGTCATTTTCAATTTTAAGCGAAATGGGGTGGGTTTCAATTTCGAAAAGTTCTGATTTGATAAAAAACGAACAAGGAAGCAAAAAACAAAGAAGAAAATCCGCACATCACAAAACGAAGAAGAAGGCACTAAATGGGTTTCGCAAAGCATCAATAGTGGCCCATTTACGTGCATCAATAATGGCCCATTAACGTGAATCATTGTTGGCCCAATTTTGAGCTGAAGCAGAATCGATTTCATAAACAGCAACACATAATTTAAAGCAATGCTAAAGCAACATATAAGTTTAAGCAATGCTAAAGCAACATATAATTTACTACAATACACTGTTAAAGCAATGCTCCAATTTTAGCCCCGGTACCGATCTATTTTTTTGGTTTTCGACGTCTTTCACCAACTGAAGGAAATCGGTTTTCTTGATAGCGTCCTTTCTTTTTTCAACGCGGTGGAGGAAGGACAACTCTTGCTATAACATCATCTGGAATTCTAACCCATTGAGATATATGTGGGACGGGATATAATGTCCGAGAATACAACAATACCCACTACTCCATTAGATAATATTCTGAACACAAATCATATAGATGAACATCTTCTGTCCTATATGGATTTCCTCATGTACATGCGAAGAGCGGCTACTGCATGTACACATGGGTATTTGTCCATGTCGAAGCGCCTACAATCACAAGTTTTTACCTTCAAATCCACAAAATAAGTCCTTACCATCTCTCCGGTAACATTGTACTCACGTTGGTACAAATTGAACTCTTGCACAGTCAATTTCAACGCCTCTTTGCAAATATGATGCAATTCATTCTCCATGATAGGAACCCAATTTCCGTGTTCCCTCTTCTGAAGCATCAATGCGGTGTTTGTTAAACCATTCTCCCATTTTCTCAATAATTGTATCAATCATGACTAGCAAAGAGTACTTCCTCGCTTCTCTGAAAACGCTATTCAATGATTTCGCATTGTTTGTCGTTCCAATATTGTACCGTCCTCTTGGAAAGTGACACCGAGCCCATTTTCGACATCTACACTTTTGTCGAGATAATCAGCCACTTTAGGATATCTACTTCTAAAATCCCATACCCAACCTCAAATTCAGCAACTGTATAGATCTGAGCCAATTCCTGAAATCTCTTCGCAACAATTTCTTTGTAGATGTTAGGAGCATGTGTTCTCACATTCTGAGATAAGTGAAAAATACAATACCCATGCCAGGCACCCGGATACACTTCTTTGACAGCCTTGACAAGGCTGGGATTTCGATCGCTAAGGAAAACCAATTCTTCATCATCATCTGGTACAACCATTTTCAGCATATTGAAGAACCATTTCCAACTAACATCTTTCTCACCATCAACTACAGCAAAAGAAATTGGGTAATGATGACGATTAGGATCCTGGGACTTTGCAAATATAAGAACACCGCCATAACCATTTTAAGAAATTTGCATCCCCACTAATCACTTTCCTAAGAGCCCTAAAAACCCTCAATACAAGCTCCCAAAGCAATGAATAAATACTTGAATGGTTTTCCTCATCTAACTCCAAACTCGTCACCGTACCTATATTTTTTTTCCTCCAATACATATAAATATGAAGGCAACCTCTGGTAACTTTCCTCTGGACTACCTCGCACAACCCACGCGGCTTTTATGTTTTCCTCTCAAAGCAGTCCTATAAGATACAGTCATTCCAACCTTTACTTGCACAACACCAATAAGAGATTTAGCAGATGGAGTATTTAATTGAGCAGGATAATCACTTTGCACTATAGATGAAACCATATTGAGGTTCCTCTCCTTTTTGCGTTCGATGTACTTGCCGATACCCGAGAACAAGAATGCATCTTGCGGTATACTTTAATCGACCAACTACCTTCTCTTCCTTGTGGTCTTGCTACTCGTAAGTACCAACTACAACTTCGTTGATGACATCTTACAACATATCTCCAAGTATCCGAGTTCACTATATCGTACTCAAAACATCTTTGGTGTGATGCTATAAACACTATATCTTGCACTTCTTTTTTGCACCCGAATGTTTGGTTTAGTTCCAGACCATTACCATCTTCCCATTCCTCTAAAAACTGAGTTTGTTCTTCTCCACCATAAGTATCATTACATAGTTCAAAACTGTCATTCAAACCACATTCATTAGCATCCACGTCGGCATTCATTACTACCATTTCCTCCCTACCTATATTCTCGCCACCTTCTACACCTACAATCTCCAACGGATCAGCATGTTCCTTTTCTCCTTCATATATATTAACCACATTGCAGTCTCCACCATCGTAATTCACACCAAATGAACCTCTTATCTCTATTTCAACATGCAAAATACTTCTTAAATGCTATTCATTCATGCTAAATAAATAACTCTCTACATCTTCATCATCCAAAATATAAGATTGTTTTGTTGCTTGGCTAGTCAACGGGATGTAACTCATTCTTATTTTTTTTCTCTATCAATACCAATCTTCTTTTGAATCCTTTCCTCTAAAACCGAGTAAGTTATATCTTCCAAAGACATTGTCTTGATTGTTACAGCATTGTAAGCGTCTTTAGAATTCCATCGGTTCCCGTTTACAGTATCATCATAATACCCACCACTATCAAAATGTATCACAGTCCTAATCATACTCTCTGCAATATAAAAAACATAAGAAACACAAGTTATGCTATTTAATATTAAGATTCATTTGACAAAAAATTGACAAACCAAACAAATAAATATATATATATATAACATATCGTAAGATATCTATATATATATATATTAATCTTTTGTACAATATATTTAAGCTGCAGTGAAAATATAATTTATTGAATATATAATCTTCCTCGCTTCTCTGAAAATTTCTTAACAACATGATCAAACCCGAGAGTATCATCGCTTCACTTACGTTTCTTCTTCCCGTTTCTTTTTACGAATAAGAGTGAAGGCAGAACCGAACCCTCAAGAGAGAGACAGCAACCCGCGACAAAGAGAGGGAGAGAGACGGAGAGACAGAGGCAGAGAGACAGGAGAGACAGAGACAGAGGCAGAGAGACTGCGACAAAGAGAGGGAGAGAGACGAAGAGACAGAGGCAGAGAGACAGAGACAACGAGAGGAAGAGAGACAGAGAGAGAGCAAGAGAGACAGAGAGGAGGAGAGGGATACAGAGCTGGAGATGGAGCTCACGTCGCAAACAAAGGAGATGGAGCTCACGTCGGTCTAAATTTTATGGTTCAATCACCATTAATTAGTTTAACAACCGGACTCAGATTCTTTTAATTTACATTCCTCATCCGTACAAAGAGAAGCGAAGGGTAAATGTTGGGATAATGAGTAAACTTTCCGTACGAGAGTATTTGAGACAATTGAGGAGTACCGCAGTCATTTCGTTTGCAGTTAAGAGTAAATTAGTCATTCACACCGTTGGAGCTTGAACTTGAAGACGGAGATGAAATGGACGCATTTTCTTACCAAATAGCAGGATTTGGCTTCTACCATCGTCATTTAGAGTATCTTAACGTCGTTACATATCATTAGTACCCCTCACAAAAAGATCAATTTCTAAACACATTGTTTTATCATTTTTATCTAATTTTATACTACACAAGTTGGCTACTGATCAGTGTTAACAATGCTACGGCAATTTTTGGATGGATGAATGCTCTTTCATACATGAAGTTATTTTTTGGTCTGAAAAGTATTAAATTTAAGATGAACGAAATGTAAGAATGGAAGAGGTAGATATTTTGTACTATTTGGTATTAAATGTGATATATGCAAAAAGTACGATGACAAATCATTGTCAATAATAATCCTCGGAAGCTTTGCCCCATTTTGACTAGTCAAGCTCTATATAGATTTGTACCAAAATGAATAATTTTAGGTTTATCTTTTTAGCCTTACTTGTCTACTTGTTCACGTGGGAAAAATAATTTATTTGCTCATATATATCCATACAATTATTTTTACAGAAAGTTCCTCGTAATGTTCTGGTTTGGGCCATACCATTTCAATCTTGCTAGATATATGTAATACGTTAACTAGCAATTGTTTAATCGACTAACTTCAATATTATTATTTATCATATATGCACGTTTTCCATTTATACATCAAAACATAAAACAAAAAGAAATGAAACTCTTGAATCAGTACTAGAGTAGGATTATGATAAATTATGGTACCAAAAAAAGAAAATAAAATACCACAATTAGCTTATTTTAGTTGTTTACTGACCGCCCAAAATAAACATATAATTGCTTTACAAATTAAAAATTAGGTTTTGCGGTAACGAATCAAAAAGTGCCATTTGTCAAGCAAATACACTTCCCTTTCTTGTCCCTCTCTCCTTTCTGGCGCTCTCTCTGTCTCTCTCTCTCCATGCCACTGACTTTGTTCTGATTGCAGAAGAATTTCAAACTTGATCTCTCCCAAAGCTCTTCACTTTTTTTATCTCCCTTCTCCATTATTGTCTTCGACGTCGAGACCTGCGATATTTTTTGCGATCGTTTCTTCTCCCCGAGAAAGAGAACTGTCGCTTCTTGGATTCTTTCTTTGTCAATTTTACCGTTTCTGGGTCTTCTTCTTCGACCTACAAAACGATTCATTTGAGACAGCAAATATCAGGCACGCATCGACTTTTTCTGTCACCATCGCTGGTTTTGAAGATTTATGTGTCGATTTAAAGGAGCTTTTTGATTCTCGATGAGCCTCTTTGATTTATAGATTCTATACCGTTTCTTGGTGATTGGGTTTGAGCAGATCAAATTAAAAGTAATATCTTTAATTATTCCTTTAATAATCTGTTCTTAGGGTTTTGGTTAATTCCGTGTGTGTACTGTTGATTTTGCTTTATTTGCTCTTAATCTCCTATTGATGATTTCATTCCTAAATGGAAGACGAATGATTTCATATTGTGTGTGTTTGTATCTCAGTATCAGGTAGTGAATCTTGAGTTTAGTCTTTTTGACTCCTAATAAAGAAGGAAAATGCAAAATGGTTGCTAAGAAGGGACGCAGAGATTCTTCTCCGACTGTGGAGGTTGGAGAGATTGACACAAGTGCTCCGTTTCAATCAGTGAAGGATGCAGTTAATCTTTTCGGTGAAGCTGCTTTTTCTGCTGAAAAACCGATCATTCAAAAACCCAGTCCTCAATCCGCTGAGGTAATTTGATTTGATTCATTAAGTTTCAAGAGATTTTAAATTCTTAATATTGTTGTTGTGGTTGTAGAAAGTTCTGGTGAAGCAAACAGAGCTTCACTTGGCGCAGAAAGAGTTGAACAAGTTGAAGGGAAAGCTTAAGAATGCTGAAACAATCAGAGAGCAAGCCTTAAGTGAGCTTGAACGGGCTAAAAGAACTGTTGATGAACTTACTCGTAAGCTTGAAGCAGTGAATGAATCCAGAGATTCTGCCAATAAAGCTACTGAAGCTGCTAAGATTCAAATTGAAGAAGCCAAACCAGGAAATGTTTCTGTGTCTAGTAGTGATGCTCGGACTCAGGATCTGGAACAGTATAGGGCTGTATGTGAGGAGCTTGATGCCGCAAAGCAAGAGCTGAGAAAAATCCGTCAGGTTTCTAATGAAATTACGGAAACAAAGAATGTTGCTTTAACCAAAGTAGAAGAGACTAAGGAAGTGACTAAAGTGAATTCTGAGAAAATTGAGTTGCTTAAAAAGGAAATCGCAGCTGTTAATGAATCAGTTGAACAGATAAAGCTTGGGTGTGCTCAATCCCGAAAAGATAAGTCTGAGATATTTGCAGAGAAGGAGATTGAGCAGCAATCATATATAGCTGGCATGGAAGACTCTGCCAAGAAAGTGCTCACTTTGAAGAGCGAGTGTGACCCCGAATTTGTAAAGAAGCTTGAAGTGCAGTTGACTGAAACATATAACGAGATTGATGAACTACAGAAGCAAATGGAGACTGCGAAAGCATCAGACTTGGATTCCGTTAATGGTGTGACTTCCGAGTTGATCGAAGCTAAGGATTTACTCGGGAAACTTTTGGAAGAAGAGAAATCTTTGCAAGAGTTAGTGGAATCTCTTAAAGCAGAATTAAAGAATGTGAAGATGGAGCATGGTGAAGCTGAAGCCAAGGAGGCTGAAATTGAATCTGTGGCTGGAGATCTTCATCTGAAGCTCAGCAGAAGTAAGAGTGAACTTGAAGAGTGTGTTGCAGAGGAATCTAAAGCAAAAGCTGCTTTTGAAGATATGATGTTAACCATCAGTCAGATGTCTTCAGAGACAGAAGCTGCTCGGCAAGAAGCTGAGGATATGAGAAACAAAGCTAAGGAGTTAATGAAGGAAGCAGAAACTGCGCATGAAGCGCTTGAAGATGCAGAGCTAAATCTAAGGGTCGCTTTAGATGAAGCCGAAGAAGCAAAAGCTACCGAGACGAAGGCGCTTGAAGAAATAAAAGTAATGTCTGAAAAAACCAAAGCTGCGCGTAGTTCAACTTCATCTGAGTCTGGATCTCAGAGCATTACACTGTCTCAAGAGGAGTTTAAGTCTTTGAGCCAGAGAGCCGATGTATGTGATAAGTTAGCCGAAATGAAAGTAGCAGCTGCATTGGCTCAGGTGGAAGCTGTAAAAGCTAGCGAAAACGAGACTCTGAAGAAGTTAGAGACAACACAAGAAGAGATCGAGAAGCTAAAGACTGCAACACAAGAAGCACTGAAGAAAGCAGCTATGGCCGATGCTGCTAAGAAAGCGGTTGAAGGAGAACTCAGGAGATGGCGCGAAAGAGATCAGAAGAAAGCAGAGGAAACGGCATCGAGGATTCTTGCAGAAGCTGAGATGAAGATGGCCACTGAATCATCACCGCAACAGCATTTCAAACATCCGAAACAGACACCTATCAGTAACAAACTGGAGAAGACGAAAACTTCTGTGGTACCAAAGAAAGTGCTATTGCCGAATCTAAGTGGAATCTTCAATAGAAAGAAGAATCAAGTAGAATGGGGTTCTCCTTCTTATCTCCCTGGAGAAAAACCATTTTGATTGATTTCTTTCTCAAAATTTGAACTTCTTTTGCTGTGAGAAATTATGAAATTGTGTGATTTTTGCTATAAGAAGGTACTGGTTTGTTGCTGTAAATTGGATCAAAGCTATTTAGGTGGTTGTGAATGCTTGTGTGTTTTCTTTTCTTTTTCTAAGGAAAAGTTTAGTTTACATAAGCTTACTCAGAGACAAAATGTGTGTATTGAGATTACCAAGGTTAATACGGTAATGTCTAATGTGCATAGAAATAGGGCTCCATAAAATCCAAACCTGAAAACAAAACCTAAAACCGACTCCAAAAAAACAGGTCTTTTAAGGAGTTTTGGCTCAAGTTTTAAGGAATTTTTATAATTAAAAAAAAATCCAAATAGTGAAGAGCCGGTTCGCCAGAGGGAACCCGCAAAAGACGGGTTCGCCAAATGGCGAACCCTGATTGGCTTCGTTTTTTTAATTTTTTTAATTTTTTTTTTAAGAACTCCCCTAAGGGATTCTTTAATGTAGATGATCTAAGTTACACTATTAAGTATTAGGTTGAATATTCAAAGGGTTTGGGTCGGGATAAAATCTGAAACCGGTGGATACCCCAACTAGACTTATAAATTGTTTAAGTGTCTATTACATGTATAGATTCTTTTCTATTTTGGTTATGTATTTTGATTAAATTTATGATTTAATGATTTGATGATTAAGTTTTTAAACGTGTTTTATTTTTGATTTGTTGTATGCATTTTTAAATTTTGATTTCCTTGTAATTCTTGTTGTTATGCATAGAGTTTTAATTTGTTTCACTCTTTATTGCTTCACATTTCATTTTTTGTGGTGATAATCGAACAACATATCTTTTGTATGCTCTTATTTTTGTTAACTTTTGTATTCTATATATTCTTGAGTTAATCAAGTTATCTTCACTCACATTATTTAAGTTATCATAACATTTATAAATCATATGTATTTTCTCACAATCAAGTTGTTATGATATATATTTTTGGTTTTGTATGCTTGAATATTAAATTTTTTTGAATGTTTTGATATGTTTTTCTTAATATTGTAACTTGAATCATTTAAAAATTAGAGATATTTTATTAGCTTTTAATGTCCAACTTTTAGGTTCTTAGTCTAATTTTTTGTATTCAGCTCCAATTTTTCGAATCCGAATCGAGATCCGAAATTTCTGGGTATTATGTGGTTTCTCAAATTTAAATTTGAACTGAACCCAAACCCGATGATATCCGATCTGAACAAACCCGGAATATGTATCGGGTCTTATATGGGTCCAAATAATTTAGATCCTAGAACCCAAACCCGAAAAGACTCGATTCGAACCGATTCAAAATCCAAAATGTCCAAGCCTACATAGAAATACAAATTAGGGAATCTCAGATTTAATAATGAGAAAAGAAAGACCAGTTATTGGAGTATCTCTAATAGTATCCAAATATAAAAGAACTCCAAGATAAAGAAAATAGTCTACTCCAGATAAATATTATAATATTATTTTGATATATCAACTTATTATTAATTTTTAAAATACCTTTTACATTTTATATCTATGCATTCTATTTATTTATATTCATTTTTAGAAAATATTCCATAATAATATTAACAAAATCAAATTTTTAGTTAAAGAAAATTTACTTACATCACAAATAGAAAAAAAAAAAGAAATATGCAAGTAATAGTTATGATTTCTTAAATCATGGAGCGTTAAAATATATTAATGACTAGAATATTTGAAATTTTATTTTATATATTTAAAATTTATTTTTATTAATTTTTATAACATACTATTGTATTTTTTATTATAATATATGATATTGATTACTCTAAAATGGAAAAATAAACATTAGAACTCCAAATTTGGAATAAGATATAGAGTACCATTCAAAATGATTTTACTCCAAATATAGAGTTTATCGTATAATTTGAAGTATCATTTGAGATACTCTTATATTTTTTTTTTTGCAGCAAAATCTAAAAAGAAAAAATTTTTAATGTATGATACTGAATTTAGTTTCACGTTAGAATTTATACGTGCTTTGTTTTAAAAAAAAAATCTTATTAACAATATAAGTGATTTATAATTTTTAGTTTTTTATAATATTAGTTTATATGTTCAAATATTTACTTTTATATCTAACAATCTTGTAATCATATATTAAATTAGGATACAATCTTATAAATTAACAAAAAATTTCATAACTACCCGTAAAAAAATGATCAAAATGAGTTTTGTTACAAATATATATACATATATATATATTTAAAATTAATAAATATTTAATGTAAGATATTATTTTAAAATTACAATTTAATAAAAATATATCGGTTACAAACTTGATCTTTGATTCGGGTTTGGATTTAATTTTCTAGACACATAGATTTAGGACAAATTATGCTGTTATGTCGGATTCAGTTAATCTAATTCGGTATTTTTTGTTATTTTGATTTAAGACTTATTCAAATCTTTTTAATTTTTCAGGTAGAGTTTTGTTTTATATAGTTTTTGATTTGGTTCCGGTTAGGATTTAACTTGGTTTTTAAATATATAGATTTAGGATCTATTAAGATATTTTGTCAGGTTGGTTCGAGTTCAATTTTTCTAATACGAATTGATTTAGGTTCAGGGTTTGGACTTCTAGAACAACATTTCAAAAACAATATTCAAAATATCAACACATATCTTAAAACCAAATGAACATAGGTTGAGAAAATAATCAAATTACCCTCTATAGCGTAGATATAATCCTAGTTATCTATTAAATTTGTAACTTAAATTATGAAATGTATAATTATCTACGAAATTATGATTCTAATACAAAATATGATATCATGATGGATCAATTTTGATTAACAATATTAAAATCGGATGTATTAGTGACCTTTTTCCCTTACCAAATTATATTGTATTGATCTTCTCTATGTAAAATATATATATATATATGTATATATACATATATCGTAAGTAATTAAATACAAATAGTTATAACCGTATACATATATGTAAGGAATGTGGTAGTTTCTAAAACCACAAAGGTTCGTGACTCTTTGTTTGAGTATAAAAGCAAAATAAGTTTTGGTCATGAGTTATCATGTCTTGTCTCATAGACGTACGGTTACGAAAACAACATCCCACGAACATAAAAGAGAAAGAAATAGAGAAGATTCTGTAAGAAATCTTTTGTCCATCAAAAGATGGATCAAAGTGAAAAGGTTAACAGAGGAGAAAATCTATATATGAAAAGTCAAAATTTTTTTTTTTATTGTGACAATTCATCGACTCTAATTCAAAATCATAATTACAATCGTTCAAATCATCAGTATTTAATTTAAAAATATAAATATAAAAAACAAAAATACAAATTACTCATTCACTGCATATGTATTCTCCAAATACCAAACATATAGTAGAAAAACATATTAGAAAATAATATTATATTATTAAATTACAATATTGCATGACTAAAATTATAAACTAAAAACAAAATAAATATTCACATCATAGTTAAAAAACACAAGTAAAATAAACTTACAAAAAATGAAATAAGGCACTACCTTCTAAAATTTATTTATTTGATATTTTTGACTTTTCATATACCCAAGTAAAAAACTAAATTCATATATATTGAAAACACATACAAATGACTAAGAGTAATGACAAATTTAGCTCTACTACATTATCTTAGCTTTCCACTATATTATTGTCTTATTAATTCTCCACTATATTGTTTTATCTTCCTCTTTTCTTATAAATAGATCATTTGGTAATTATAAATAATTATTGTCACTCATTACAAATTAGATCTTCAAAATTTGCACCAAATTAAACAAGATAGAAACTTCCCACCTCTATTTTTAGAATTAAAGTCGAAACCTAGTAAGAATTCACAACATGTCCTTATAAAGTTTTTGCGTTTTTGGGAAGTCCGAAATGTCAAAAAAGATAGAGATTTCATAGTGTTGACAATGTTTTGCTCCTTTTTTGATAAAAAAAAAGTATGATGATTTCCATGACTAACGTAGAATACTCAATTACGACTTGTATTTCAAAATATTACCTCATATCCTTGTAGTCAATTGTCATGCCAGGTTGGATTCATGTTCACTGTCTACATATATTCAAATATCTATTGAAAGAATGAGCAATCTACACTATTAGTGGCTTTGACATAACAAGATTTGATTGTTTGTAATTTTCTTTTTCTCAAAGTAATTTTTTTATTAAAAGTATAATAAATTGATTTACAATAATACAAAGTCTGCCCAGAAAGACGGGTATTAACCTAGTCCATTTGAAAATTTGATCCACAACATCATCGGATCAAGATTAGTGTTTTTTCTCCACTAAAAAGTGTGTTTGATGAATTAACAAAAATCTAGAATAAGACTTGGACAGATTTCAAAAATGGAATTCATAAAATAATTATATAATTTTATCGTTTTAATTAACGATTCTCATGCTCACGGCCAAAAGGTATGGACAAGACCACCAGAAGGTTGGTTAAAATGTAATTACGATGGTTCGCACCATATTGGTCCAATTTCTTTTGGAATGGGTTATATATTTCGTGACTCGAGTGTGGATGTTGTATATTGTGGTTTGGGTAAGTTCCAAAGTCGTTCTACGGTGGAGGAAGCAAAGGGTACATCGTTGTTATGGGCGCTCCAAATGGCCTAGGCTAAAGGCTTCCTAATGTTATTTCTGAAGACGACAATCTTGTTCTCCATCATGCCATCACTGAACCACAAGTAAACCTTCGGTTGCAGTATTACGTGGATACGCTCAAGCAATGCCGTGGGCTATTTCATAACATTAAGTTCATTCATTCACCAAAGATTACTAATAATTGTGCAGATTAGATTTACTTGCACAGTCTATAGTACGAAAGGACTGTAATTGGTGTATGTATGATTCATGTCCTCAATTCTTATGTTACGTTGTAATGCTTAACACAGTTCAGAATCATTAATAAAGTTGTTGTTTGAAGGGAAAGAAAAAAATACATTTTTTAATTTAATATATAATTGTATGTATTAAAATTCTATTTTTGTAAAATAAGTAAATTAAATACATATTATTTAAAGGGTGAATTAAGTTAAAGTCATTTTAGTTTAGTGAAATTAGGAAAATGTCATTTTTAATTTTAGTTAAGTGGATGTCACCTACTAATTCGAGAATGACGAAAATGATCATGCAAGTCAACCAAGTTGTGATGTGTTGAACGTAACATTAAATACATAAATATTCATCATTTAATTTAATGCATAAGATTTATTTAGATTTAAAAGATACAATAGGATTATTGATGTCTGAAATTAATTCATAAGGTTGTGAGATCTAAGTGCTAACATTTACGTGATTTAAGTGTTAACCTTTAAGCGCTTCATGTGATTCTCACATTTGAGTGTTAACATTCAGCACTTACTGACCGAATGAGTGTGTTAAAACAACAAATTATTAGTAGATAAGAAAAATGTTAAAACAACGATTTGGCCAAGGAAATAATGAAAAATAAATTAATAATTAAATATGCAGTATAAGTTAGCAGATATCTAAGGTAGTATGTTAGCGAATAGAAAATAAGAAGAATAAGAAAAATGTTAAAACAACGAATTGGATGGGGGATAATGATATATAAATTAACAATAAAATATGCAATAAGTTAGCGAATATATAAGATATTATGTTAACGGCTAAACTGGCGAATAAGAAATAAAAAATATGTAAGATAATATGTTAGCTGCTAATATATGTAAGATAATATGCAAGGTAATAATACCGGTGGATAAGAAATAAGAAAGATAAGAAAAGTATTGAAACAATAATTTGGACGAGAAACAATAAAACTTAACTTAGCAGTTCAATATACAATAAATTAGCAGATATATAAAATACTACGTTAGCGGCTAAAAATACCAGAGTTGATTGGTTTGTTAACATTCAAATAAACATTAGAGTAACGAGAGTAATTTGTTTAGATGTTAATATGTGTGTTAAATGATATTATAAAAAAGTGTTCTGTTTCTTTTTTTGTATTGATAATCGGACTTGATAACTTATTAAAATATATTAGTTGAAATGAAAAATAATGAGAATATTACATATTCACAGAAATTATTATAGTTCATGACACAAATATATTAAAGTTATATGATGATTAGATATAGGGGTATTATGTGGAAAAAATGAGAATAAACCTATAATTATAGGTTGTGACATTTACTTAATTAGAAAAACTTTTATGACATCTACTCAAATTACTATTATTTAAATAATAAATTATATATATTATTTTTTTAGTTGAATATATATCAATATACCCATAAATTTATTATTTTAAATAATATATTCATTTTATCGATTTAGTTAAATAAAAAAGATTATTTATTGTCAAAATCTATACCATATACTTTTCAGTATCTTAGCACCATTATTACCATTTTGTTTTGTAAATCTTCGGAATATGCTTGTACAAAAAGTATGAATATTATTATAATATAGTATTATGAACATTGTTATAAAGTTTTATTAAATACCTATGAACATCGAATTATAAACATGTATAACCTCTTATACAAATGTAATATTAAAGAAAATTTTAATAAATAAATATTAATAACTATATTAAAATATAGTAATAAAAATATATTTTATGACTTAAACAAAAATTTTTAAAAAACTGTAGAAAAATATATGTATGAGTAAAACTAAAATTATAAAATACATGTTACGTAATATAATGAATTAGAACGCATAGGTTATGCAAAAAATAGTAGGTTTACATGACTAAAAATAATAAAGCTAAACTTACATATTTGTCTGTAAGTATCATCTTTACAGTCTGCTCTAAAATTCTCCTAAATTGTGTCTAAGAGTACAGGATCTTATATCGGATTTATTAAAGATCTATGAACATTGAATTATGAACATATATATCCTCTCGTATAAGTGTAGTATTAATGAACTTCTACATCAATATTAAATACATTAATACAGGTAAATTCTACGACAGAATCCGTCGAAAACTATCAGTTTTGACCATGTTCTAATAAAAACCAACAAAAAAAGTAGTTAGAAATACGTCAGAACACAATTTCTTTCGATTTTTGTAGGACAAAGCTGATAAACACCGACAGCAGAAAGCCGAAGAAAGTCCCGTTAGAATATTTCTATTCATGAACGTCGGATTTGTCAATCGGAGACTGTCGGTCAAATCACGTCTGTGGCCGTTGGTTTTTTCTCGTCGGTGACTGTCGGTTGCCATTGAATTATGTCCCGTCGGTTGTGGTTGGGTAGTCCTATCGGTTCCGTCGATCTTTTGATATACTTTTTTAATAAAAAAATATTAATTTAAATTTAAAATTATTTTTAAATTAATTAGAAAATATATTATATATTTAAATTTTTTGTTTATAATAAAAAGGTTTAAATACAATATGTTCTTCAATCAAGAACTAAAAGGTCAGGTTCTCGGTTTTGCTATCTTCCGACAAAGACTGAGGAGGGTCGAACATCCTCATGAGCCGGATAATTTGAGTTTCTTTCCTCGCTTGCCTCTCTTGAGTAAGGCAGAGAGTATTCCGGGTCTCATGAAGGGTCTACTTCATATTCATGTGGCTCGTACTACTAGTAAAAAAATAGAGTATAGCCACGTTTTTATTCATGAGTAAGCATAAAATTTTGTGGCTATATAACCAAATACACACGTTTAGTCAAGGAAAAAAAACCGTTTCTATAGGATCGTGACTAAAATTTACCGTGACTATTCGTGGTTACATAGTCACAGTTTATTCACTAAAACTGTGCGACTACTGTAGCCACGAAATAGTAACGTAAAAACACAATGGATATTTAGTTACAGATTTATTGTGACAGTAACGTGGCTACATAGACACAAAAATATGGTGACTGAAACGTGGCTAGTAATTTTGTCACGTTTTCGTAGTGGCCTGACCGTGTCAACTAAGCCACAGTTTTGGTCACTCAATTCTAGTGTATAAGTCGTAATTAATATTTAGATACGGAAATGCCACCTGGTTTCCCGTGGCATAATGCAAATGAAAAGAAAGAAAAAATTTGAATCGTACAAATGAAATCGATATTATAAAAAGATTACCAAAAGAGTATATAATACATTACCAAAACATTACATATCATTTAAATAGATTAAGAGTCAATTAGAAGTATATATTGCACAAACAATTGTTAATTGAAGTCATAAAAGTGAAGCACACCACCTATCTAGATCAGATTGGTGTTCTTGCCCTTCTTGAACTTGTAGAGCAGAGGTTGTTGATGGCAGAAGGGGAGGTGGAGTTGTTGCTGTATCAGGAACATCATTTGCTGAGACAGTAGTATTTGTGAGAGGAAGATGATGAGAAGTTTGTTGGAGTGTTTGGAGGATCATGTTTAAGGCAACTCTTGTTGCTGAAATCTCATCTTTGATTGTTGACATGTAAGCCTTAAATTCACTCTTCAATGCTACCATGTCTTCTTTGATGGTCATCATATCTGTCTTGAGGGTCTCTACATTGTTGTTGACAAATTCAAAGTGAGTCTCCAACGAGGATAATCGCATGTCCATGTCAAGGCTACGTCTAAGAGAAGCCGGTATAGACTCCTTTGGTTGTAATTCTCTGAACTGAACACTACCTATTCCATATATCCTCCCTCTAGAAGATTGACCATGCTGTCCAAAAAGAAAACCAAAAACCAAAACAAAAATAAATCATAACAGAAGAAACAAATTATCGTAAGCTTCATTTCAGCACACATATATTGACTACAAATTGACTTTTACTAATTTAAGACACAGACTTGCAATTATTAAATCATTCAGATGTTTCAGTACAATAGAAGAGTACCTTAATATATTATTGGTTTAGTAAGTTACGAGTAGTACCGGTTTAGGCTGTTTGACGGGTACCATTTGGAGAATCATCTTCAGCTATCAATTGTATTACAGCTTCCTCAACTTCAAGTACAATTGACTGAGCTTTGGCATCAACAAATGTTCCATCTTTTCGCATATGTGTTTTCCGTACCAGCTCTGTGTAAGGTGGTGGTTCAGACATACGACTTTCAGCAGCTGACTTGCTCCTCTAAAGAGCCGGTTCAGTTGCCCAAGTCTCCAAAAGCTGCGTCCAATCATCATCATTTATGAACGATGTTTTCTTGTTTTCCCTCTTCCTCTTGCTGATTTTTTGACAGATTGTCTCTTGGGTATGTTTTTTCCATAGGTTGTAGACCAAATCATCAAACTTTGAGTCCTAGTAGTAGTTTTGCTACAAGAAGACATTAGTAATTTTCAATGACAAAGTGGAAGACATGAAATTAGGAGGCTGAACACTTACCACAAAAGTTTGCCACCATTTATCTTTCCTCTCTTGAGGAACAAATTTCCAACTACTCCAAGGTCCCATGTAGTAACCTTGCCAAGTTGTCCGAACAAATTTGTAAACAGAATCATCAATACCAAACCTGACAGAAAAAAAATTAAGAGAAATAGTGCTAAATTCTTATAGAGTGTTATGCACTATATACATGGATGTGAGTTACCATAAAGCACCATCGAGTTTATTTGGATAGAGGTGTGGCTGACATATTCGGGTAGGAGCATTCATTAATGCCTCTAGTGTAAGACGGGTGTAATTGTTTGCAATTAATGAAGAGGCATTGCTTGTACATTGAATAGCTCATGGAGGCATATTATTCCTTGAAACTGCACCTGGAAATAACCAACGATATAGTCGGACAAATTTAGAGAGTTTAGGGTTTCCAATGGTTTTCCAAGTAAAAAAACAACAAAAAACCTATATAATTTGGTATACAATATATTATATTGTTTGGAAATACTCTCGAAGGATTTTATTAGTCAAGTAGCTACAAGGCTAAGAAATTGTTTTGTACACTTTTTATAAGTAATGCCGTGTCTCTGTGGGAGCAAATTTTTTTTAGCCATATACATCAGCGACTAAACTGAGAATGATATGAAACAATTTAACTTACTCGCAACCCAATTGCGCTGTGTTCAACCTATCTGCGACTGATTGACAATTGAGTCACATATCAAAGCCAAAATCAAAAACCCAAACATAATTTGGTAATCTATGTATATTTGTGTTCAAAAATAGTTTCGAAGGATTTTAGTAGTGAAGTAGCTGCTAGGATTAGAATTTTTTTGTTTTTACACTTGTAACAGTAGTATCAAATCTATGTGTGAAGAATTGTTTTGAAGGCATATACATCAGCGTCAAAACTAAGTTTGATATGAAACAGTTTAATTTAGTCGCATATTAGTAGTATTGTTTTCAACTTACTTGTGACTGATTGATAATGGAGTTAAATATCAATTGTCTTTTGTGGAACTGATAAGCTACTAATACACCATTGAGCTGCAACTTTGTTGCAAAAGTACATTAATCTGTGACTAATCCATATGAAATTTTTTAATTCATGATTTTGATCGATTGAAAATTTTGAAATCAATAATTTGCATTACTAAATGATATTTATGTATCAAGTTATCAAACGTAGGATTACTTTGTGAATAAGTTTACCAAATATTTCAAATGTATTGTTTTTTTTTATAATTAATTTTATAGTATAGGTGACATGGTTTTTGTGCTACCAACTTTAATAATAGACCTATAAAAAAAGTATATGCCTTCTGTTTGTTTTTGAGGGAAAATACAAAAAACACTACAAAATTTGGTATACTATATATTATAGTGTTCGAAAATACTCTTGAAGGATTTTAGTAGTCAAGTAGCTAAAAGGCTAAGAAATTATTATATTTGCATTTTTTATAACTAGTGTCGAGTCTATGTGGCAGCAATTGTTTTGAGGTATATAAATCAGCGACTAAACTGAGATTGATCTAAAAAAAGTTTGATACAGTCGCATATCAGTTGCACTGTTTCAACTTATTTGCGACTGATTGACAATGAAGTCGCATATGAGTTTCCAAAGTGCAACTAATTTGTGTCTCATCTATATGAAAATTTATGATTTAAGAATTTGTTCAAATTGAAAAGTTTGAAAACATAAATTTGCATTACCAAATGATACTTTCGTATCAAGTTATCAAACAAAGGATTAAATTAAGTATTATTTTTCCAAATATATCATATATATGTTGAGGAATATATATATATATATATATTCTTGTTAACATATATGTCATTTAGTTTCAATTTCCTTGCACTACTTCAAATGTATTGTTTCTGTTTTTATAAATAATTTTATAGTACAAATAACTTGTTTTTTTTTTGTACTATAAACTTTAATATCGGACAAATTTAGAGAGTTTAGGGTTTCCAATGGTTTTCCAAGTAAAAAAAACAACAAAAAACCTACATAATTTGGTATACAATATATTATATTGTTTGGAAATACTCTCGAAGGATTTTATTAGTCAAGTAGCTACAAGGCTAAGAAATTGTTTTGTACACTTTTTATAAGTAATGCCGTGTCTCTGTGGGAGCAAATTTTTTTTAGCCATATACATCAGCGACTAAACTGAGAATGATATGAAACAATTTAACTTACTCGCAACCCAATTGCGATGTGTTCAACCTATATGCGACTGATTGACAATTGAGTCACATATCAAAGCCAAAATCAAAAACCCAAACATAATTTGGTAATCTATGTATATTTGTGTTCAAAAATAGTTTCGAAGGATTTTAGTAGTGAAGTAGCTGCTAGGATTAGAATTTTTTTGTTTTTACACTTGTAACAGTAGTATCAAATCTATGTGTGAAGAATTGTTTTGAAGGCATATACATGAGCGTCAAAACTAAGTTTGATATGAAACAGTTTAATTTAGTCGCATATTAGTAGTATTGTTTTCAACTTACTTGTGACTGATTGATAATGGAGTTAAATATCAATTGTCTTTTGTGGAACTTATAAGCTACTAATACACCATTGAGCTGCAACTTTGTTGCAAAAGTACATTAATCTGTGACTAATCCATATGAAATTTTTTAATTCATGATTTTGATCGATTGAAAATTTTGAAATCAATAATTTGCATTACTAAATGATATTTATGTATCAAGTTATCAAACGTAGGATTACTTTGTAAATAAGTTTACCAAATATTTCAAATGTATTGTTTTTTTTTATAATTAATTTTATAGTATAGGTGACATGGTTTTTGTGCTACCAACTTTAATAATACACCTATAAAAAAAGTATATGCCTTCTGTTTGTTTTTGAGGGAAAATACAAAAAACACTACAAAATTTTGTATACTATATATTATAGTGTTCGAAAATACTCTCGAAGGATTTTAGTAGTCAAGTAGCTAAAAGGCTAAGAAATTATTATATTTGCATTTTTTATAACTAGTGTCGAGTCTCTGTCGCAGCAATTGTTTTGAGGTATATAAATCAGCGACTAAACTGAGATTGATCTAAAAAAAGTTTGATACAGTCGCATATCAGTTGCACTGTTTCAACTTATTTGCGACTGATTGACAATGAAGTCGCATATGAGTTTCCAAAGTGCAACTAATTTGTGGCTGATCTATATGAAAATTTATAATACCGATGGATGTATCCATTTGAACGGTTTTTCAAGAAGTTAAAAAGCAAAGCAAAAAATAAAAGATATGCAGCTAGATCGATTGTGCACTCATACTTGAACGATGAGATTTCCTACTTCTCAGAGTGTTTTTTGCCTTTGCATGTACATACAAAATAAGTTAATAAGTTAATAGATATAGTATTTTCTTAACATTATATATTAATCATTATTATAAATGTAATGAGTTTATTGCCAAATTAAAGGGCATCGAGATATGATGAGGGCGAAGCTCCAGTATATCCGACAGAAGGAATACCCGATATGTTTAAACATGTTGGTCGACCAAGTGGAAAAAGTAAACAATTATATATAAATGATGTAGATCAAGTCGCTGCACATGCATATATAATGCGGAATTGTGAATATTTTCGCCCATTAGAGAGGTAATTCAAAAATACCTGATATTATTATTTATATATGTGTGTTTCGTGTTTTATTTTAGTTATTTCTATTTCTATATGACTCAGTTTGTGTGAAGAGTACATTCGTCATTGTCATCCTGAATTAACAGAAGACCAAGTTATGTGGAAAAAAGATGCAGAATTTGCCACATGGGTCAGAGATTATGTAAGTAAAAATACAATATTAGTATGATCCTTATTTATGTATTGAAATATATAATTATTTAGTTCACATACAGGTTAGAGACTAAATAGTGACTGCGTGTTTGAAACTAATTTGCCACTGACATCTTGAGACTGTTTAGCGACTGATAATTGAGACTAATCTGCGACTGTGATTCTGCAACTGAGAGATTAGTCTCAAAACAGTAGCAAAATATACTAATAGTGTCAGTTCCCAATTAGTCACAATTTTGCGACTGAAGATGCGGGTCTTGAAACAGTCGCATTTTTGATACTGAATAGCGACTAAATATTTTAGCGACTAAGCTTTTGCGACTGATTGTATCAGTTGCTATTCAGTCTCCATTCTCGGTTTTGAGACTGATTGTGCAGTCTCATACAACGAGTTTTCTTGTCATGGTAGTTGAGGTCTTGAGGATGATATATATCTTGCCTTTTATGCATCAATTCTTTGATTGCAGCTTCTGAACACTGTTACAACTCAAATGCAAATCCATAATTCTTTCTTTCTTCAGGTTTTGAAGATATCTTATGTTAACATAGATAAACTCAACTTCTTCTCACTCATTGCTCGAAATAATTCTGATATCTCAAAGTGCGATTTATGAACAGTGGAAAGAGCTAAATTCAAGGCTGCATATACCGCAAAAACGACTACGTAAGACTATGATTCGATGATGGGTTGACACAATATAAGACTATCTAATGAGATGAAGGCGCGTATAATCAGCATCCAAAGAAAATTTTGCTCTTACAAATAAAGTTGAGATTGTTGTGCATTTAATAAAAGATAAAAATGAGTTTTCATATATATAAAATTTGGATCCATTCAGATTACTCATGGTAAAAAAAGAAGAAGATAAAAATACTAAGTGATATCCCAAATAGGAATATAAGGATTTCAAGCTCCTAAGAGGGTTTAAAAGAGCTCAATATCATGCTCAGGGCCGGCTTAGAGGGCAAGCAGGTGAAGTAGCCGCTTGGGACAGCCATAGGGGCATATATTTTACATAAAAGAATTTAGTTATATATATATATATATATATCTATTAATATGGATAAACTTTAGTTTGTAGGTCTCCTTAAGTAAGAATAATATTAGTTGAGTTTTTTTAGATAAAATAATAGTTAGAGGACTTCTTGTTAAATCTTATGTTAGAAAACAATTTAATTAAACCTAAGGAAGATGAATAGTCGACAACTCTCTCGTGAAAGATCTCCTCTTGGTCTTGGCTTCTTGCTACAAATTATTCTTTCACCTTCTCCTTTTTCAGAGTTTTTAGTTACATAATTCAACTCTTTTTTTAATTCTTTCAACAAATTCATCAATTATCAATTGATCATTATCTTTAAGTTTTCATAAAAAGGTATGTTAGTATGTGTAGTGATTTATTAGTTATTACTTAATTAGAAAGAAGAAGATGAGTGATCAATTGATCATAGATTTGCTATTAGAGGAATAAACAATGGTAAATTATTCATAAAAGAATCAAAGAAAATAGTTTAAGTTTCTTTTAGTCATCTTGGTGAGTGGTGACTTGGTCAAGCACAAACACTAACAGTGTTGGGCACTAAAGCCAAAATAGTTTATGTCGCTATCTGCTATTTAGACAATTGATGATGATATATTCTTATTGTATCGGTTTTACACATAATGATTTTTCTGTGCATGAAGTTTTGCTGTTTTGGAAGGTGGATTATTAAATTTGATTTTTTTTCTGTGTAGATATGTGGGTGCAGAGAACAACAAAAGTAAAAGCAAAATGCCACCGTCGGGAGTAAGCAAAGGGCTTGTGTCATATTGTCAACATAGTAAGCAAGAGTCTGCAATCAGAAAACATTGATATAGATGCTGATATTCACCACTTGAAAGAGCTTGTGTCATATTTTCAAAAATATCTAGAGACAGGTTTTGAAGAAGCAAAGGCTAAGGCTAAGAAAATTGCAGCTGATATGGAGATTGAAGCTGAATTTCCTGTGAAAAGTGTATTGTTAAAAGGAAAAAACACTATGATGAAGACACATAGATTGTTGATGAAAATGTGTTATTATCACCGGAGGAGAGCTTCACGATTGATTACTTCAACATAATCACTAATTTCTCTGAAATCCAGGTTTGAACATTTCCAAAGGTATGAACAAATTTTTGGGGTTTTGTTTGATTTAAAAAGACTATCAGCGCAAGTGAGGACAGTTTGAAGGCATCATGTTTGAACTTGGAAGATTTTTTAAAGAATGGTACGCATTCAGACGTTGGTGATGATCGATTGAGATAGCTTTGATTGAAAAACTGGACTATAAGTTTAATGACCGATTTTGTAGGAAAAATGCAAAAAGAGGTGTATTTCAATAATTTTTTAATTCGTTTAGGGTGGTTCAAATCGTTCCTCCGGCACTGATCATGCTGGCAGGGGCGGAGGCATTGAGGAGGGAGGGGTGTCATATGACCCCCATAAAATTTTTACAATTTATTTGTATATGTTAACTTTTTTGATAATTGACCCCTCTCATAAAACTTTGTTGACACCCATCAAATATAAGTTTAGTCTAATTAAAAAATAATTATCTCTCTCTTTTCCTCCTCCTCCGTTGTTGTTGTTGAGAGAGAGATCTCTCTCTCTC
>JAKUCM010002746.1:0-37080 GCA_023374145.1 Lepidium sativum | reverse complement strand
GAGAGAGAGAGAAAATACTCGAGTCTAATGCATAGATTAGCCTGATCACCTAGTCAATGATTTTAGGTTGTTAACTTTCCAGAAGATTTTTAAGAACTAGAACTAGGTTAGAAGACCAATTCCTTCACTAGCAGCAAGAGTTGATGCTAGGTTGGATTGTTGGTAATTGAACCCAAACGATAAAGCCTATTTGTAATCTGAAACCAACGAGAGTTAGGACCTTTAGGTTATTGATAGAGGGGTAGATTCAACGAGAGTTGGTTTACCTTTATTTATGTCCAAGCCGAGAATAAGATTAAAGTTGTTCCTGAATAGTTTCCCTGACAAGAATTCTAACTCCCGAATGAATACCCGACATCCGATTACTTTAGTTATTTGATTTCATTCACATTTAAGTTGTTAGAATTCACTTCCTTCATTCGATTGATATAGCTTGCGATTCAAAAGAAATTAAGAGTGTAACTTGGTTCTCTGAGGAATTCGACCCCTAAGTACTATTACGTTTGATGTGCACTTGCAGTAGGATATAGGGTTAAAACTCGTAGTATCAAGTTTTTGGCGCCGTTGCCGAGGAACCAACAGTTGCCTTTTAATTTTTTGTTCACAGTTTCAAGTCTATATCGTTACTTACGTTTTCCTTTTGTTTTGTTTTTGTTCTTTTCCAGGTGTATGACTGATAATGCGAGTTTTAACCCTATATCCTACTGCAAGTGCACAACAAACAAAATAGTATTTAGAGATCGAATTCACGAAGAACCAAGTTACACTATCGATTTCTATCGAGTTGCAAGCTATATCAATCAAATAAGAGAAGTGAATTCTAACAACTTAGATGTGAATGTAATCAAATAATTAAATCAATCGGATATCTAGTATTCATTCGGGAGTTAGAATTCATGTCGGGGAAACTATTCATAAAATACTCTAATCTTATTCTCGGCTTGAACATGAATAAAGGCAAACCAACTCTCGTTGAATCTACCCCTCTATCGATAACCTAAAGGTCCTAACTCTCGTTGGTTTCATATTACAAATAGGCTTTATCGTTTGGGTTCAATTATCCACAATCCAACCTAGCATCAACTCCCATTGGTAGTGAAGGAATTGCTCTTCTAATCTAGTTCTGGCTCTTAACAATATTCTGGAAGGTTAACAACCTAAAATCATTCACTAGGTGATCATGCTAATCTATGCATTAGATTCGAGTATTTGAAGGAGAATAATCTACTAATCAATCATATTTGTTCCCCAACAGTGATTCTAAAACCCTAGAATCCCTAAATCCGATTTAAGATCTACTCAGACATAGAAGATGAATAAAGCAAATCATGATGAACTGAAATTGAGATTGCATAAAGAAATAATAAAGAGGATTCAGAAATTCTTCTAAGGTGTGAAGAGATCTTCTTCCTAGCTTACAAACTCTCAAAAACTGTAAAATTTCGTTCTTAGAAGATAAAAGACGACTTCCTAAAAAGAATAGGAAAAAGAGTATTTATATGGCCTAAAACAGGAGTATAAAATCGCAAAATTAGGTTTCTACGAAAGGCTAGAATTGATCTCCTGGATAATGAGTCGATCTTCTCAGAGACTAGGTCGTTCTTCAGATCATACGCATTATCCTTCGAGATCAATGATCGATTGATCATTGGTAGATCGATCGGTGCTTCCTTTCGTGGAAAATGCCGAAAAAATGCTTCAAACCCCTCCAATGTTCCACCTTCAAACATGACTCCAACTCCGAACGTTTTTGACCTTAAATCTCAATAAAACATAGACAAATTTCCCAGATATAACTGTAATAATGAGCACAAAAAACCGACAAAATATGAGTAACATCAATTCCCCCAGACTTAGCTTCTTACTTGTCCTCAAGCAAAGAAAGAAAGACAGTAGGAAATCACGTCTCATCAGAGAAATGATTCTCTCGAGATCCTGCACATCAAGTCCAAAGTGATCACAAGAATACAACTCATCAAAATCGAGACCACCTTGTACTTCCCCCAAACTTAGCAAACACAACAATCTCACGTCACAACTCAAAACAGACAATCAGAGCTCACATACTGACTCCCTAATAAATCTAAGTGCGGTCTCATTCGAGGGAATATCGATCAAAAGGCTTAGAGTTCCTACTTCTACTATCTAGACTACCTTCAGTTTGATTCCATCTCTCTCTTTTCATAAGAACAATTCTTACCAGTAAGTTGCTTCATTGGAGCTTTCCATCAGTAAGCTAATCAGTAAAGTGAAAAGCTCAAGTCATTGGATGTATCCTTACAGACATCTAATTCACTCAAAAAATTTGCAGCGTCATTGTAAAACTTTTACCCTAGGCTAACTTAATGCAAAGATTTATATTGAGTCAGAATTTATGGCTCAAGATGCCTGAACATGGTGAAGAGAGATACAAAACCAAACTTACAAGCACTACAAGAGAACACATCTCTTACAACCCCATATTTCGTCCCTAATATGTTGTAAAGGGACTTTACAACGCATAAGGGACGCCACGTGGTTCGTCGTGTCCTGCACATCGTAAGCCACGTTGTAAAAACGTCGTAAAAATTAACAACGCCTTATTTTCGTTGTTAAAACGTCGTAAAATGAAAAAGGCGTTGTAAACTCGATGGCAAATTAAACATTGTAAGTTACTTGCTAAATTTACAAACTAACTTACAACGTATTGTTTACAACTAATTAGGGTCAAAATGTGTTACGTATTAGAGTCGAAATTATTTACAACCAACTAAAGACGAAAAGTTACAACCAACTAAAGACAAAAATGTTAGCACTATTTAAAGACGAAACAGTTTACAACGACTTAAGGACGGAAATTTTACAACGATTTAGGGACTATGATTTGTTTTTTTTTTAAAATTAAAATTATTAAAATAAATATTTGTAATTAAATAAAATTATGAAATGAATAAACTAAAATGTTTTTACAAAATTTAGTTAGAAATTACAAAATATTTAACGGAGTAATTCGTCGAACATGTCCGAACTACAGTTGTCCTGATCTTCAGCCACTTGCTCGTTCAAATCGATCTCTACGACCACTTTTGGGGTCGGGGAAGTATGCGGCGATGTATGCTTACGGGGTGCCATAATTTGTAGTACCTACAAAAGAATGTTCTGTATTAGACATTGGTTCTGTATTAGACATTGGATCGTATACTACTAAATAATATATAAACCCTAAATTCTAAATTCCGTATCTACTACATAATTTACAACGTCGTAAAAGAGTTTGGAATTCATGTTACGTCGTAAAAGAGTTGTAAAGTTAGGGTCGAATTTACAACGTAAGCGATGTAAAGAGGTTGGGAAAGGTGCATTCAATGTACCATAGCGGTAAAGTACAAGACGTCGTAAAGACGTTGGAGATAAAAAACGTCGTAAAGACGTTGTTAAGTTTACGACGTTGTTAAGTGCCAACGCCTTTGCGACGTTTCCTTGGGCGACGTCGTAACGTCGTTTTTACGACGTTCTGTGCAATTTTTTTTTTTAATATGTGTTTCACGATCCTAATCACGAGTGTTCTATATGAAGTGTTAGGAATTAATATATGAAGTATAAAGTTTATAGTACTGAACATTCACGAGTGTTGCATAATTGGATTGAATATGAACTCTGATATTATATATTTATATGACTTTAATTTACATTTAAAAATTACCTCAACAAATTTATTTTTATGTATTTATATATTGTTTACAAACTTAACCGATATGAGATATTCTAATTAACACTTAGCAAAAAGATGATCGTACAAATAGAAGCCATAGTTTTACCATCTGAAGTCGTTTCGTTGTTGGCAATATATAACCGTTCCGTTTCCGATAGCTTCTATGACTTTTAAACTCACCTCGATGACCTTAACTCTTATCTCAATTGTCTTTGCGGTTGATGTTTCCAATAGGTTCTTGCAAGAAATTATTGTAGTAGAATTTGTAGGATTAATTTGAACTCGATCAAGCTACAGAGCTAGTGTGAATTTACCATCTAGTTTACCATCTAGTTTATGATAAGGATCGTGACGAATTAATAATATATAAACACTGTAATTGATAATTGATTAATATGTATAAACACTATAACGAAAAAAAAATAATATATATATATATATATATATATCTTTTTTTAACTTCTCATTTACAACGAAATTTAGAAAAAAAAAATTTACATTCTCATGTACGACAAAATTAAAAAGAAAAAATTTTACGATCTAATTTACAATAATTTATATCATTTAAAATAATTTATACGATTTATAAATTATAAGATATATAAATTATATATGTTTTATATAAATTATTATAAATTATATAATTTATATCAATTGTAATATGTATATAATTTATAAGGTTAATAAATGTCGTAAAGATGTTGGGGAATAAAAACGTCGTAAAGACGTTGGCATCTAACAACGTCTTTATGACGTTTTTATTCCCCAACGTTTTTACGATGTTTTTAAGAAATTAAATTTTTCCTAAGTGTTTTATACATTATATAAATCATATAAAATATTATAAAATATTATAAATCATATAAATCATATCAACCATGTAAACCATATTGCAATATGATATAATATTATAAATCGTATAAATTTTATAATTATATAAATATTAAAAATTATATAAATTATTCATGTGTTGCAAAAAACGTCGTAAAATCGTGGGGAACTAAAAACGTCGTAAAGACGTTGTTAGTTGCCAACCTCTTTAAGACATTTTCATGAAATTAATTTTTTCCTTAGTGTTTTTCCCTAAGTGTTTTGCGGAATGTTAGATTGATTTATAAAACTTAGATTGATAAAATTTTGATTGATTTGTAAAACTTACTTTGATTAAAATTTGATTGATTTATGAATTTACTAAATTTAAATGACTTATAAAAGATTGACATAACGTAAATTACATTAAAATCCTGCAACGGTACATTGTTCTTACATTATAAACCGTAGTATCAATTAAATTCTTCACCGTTACTACAATTTCCACTACTTGGATTATCACTTTCTGCAAACTTGTCACGCTCCTCACCGTCAACATCTTCTTCAGGGAGATCCTCGTAGAGACATTTTAACATCGAAATTTTTAATTTAACAACACCTTTACAACTCCAAATTTAAATTTTATTTAAACCTTTTACGTAAGAAAAACGTGTTTACCTACTTTGACATTCGATGTTAATTCGATGTAAATTATAGAGGTCGTAATAGAGTTGCAACTTAGGGACTAATTAACAACGAATTGTTTTAACAATGGGAAAGCGTTGTTAAGGAGTAGTAAAATACGGACTTGTTTACAACGAAAATTTCTTTGTCTTTTGACAACTCCTTTACGACGAAATCTCAAAACGTCGTAAGGGAGTTGCAAATACCTTCCAATTTTACGTCCCAAAAACGTTGTAAAAATTGGTCCTTAAACTAATGTTCTCTTGTAGTGAAGGAACATCCTTCACTGAGTAAAGAGAAGGAACATACCTGATGTATTATCAATTCACTTGACAAGAGGATTAAGTCAGGTTAGGTGTGAAATCATCATGAAATCCCCTGAAAGTTGAGATGAGTGTGCTCTGAAACTGAGTGTTGCTTTGTCTCTAGGTTTTCCAATAGTCTAATCGATTCCTCACAAATGCAAAATAAGTGATACTAAGTTTAGGATAATGCTAAGGAAATAGAAAATCAAATGATCTGATGTGAGTCTCAAAAGCTCAAAAATACAGAAATAAAAAAGGGAAATAGTCTGAAAATCCTAGAATGAAAAGAAATAAAACAGAGAAATGCGTTAGTCCAAAGTGTTCTCCCCCAGACTTACTTTACACCGTCTCGGTGTAAAAATAAACCAAAGGGAAGACATATAAATTGCATAAGAAGTAAAAATGAACAAAATAAATAGTCTTAAGATAAAAATAGAGTGCAAAAGAAGTAGGTAATAGCTAAAAAGCTACTGAAAACTCTCGCTGTAGCGGGCGCTTGGTGCTCTGCGGTGGCGAGGAAGGCGGTGATCCACAGTCTGATCATCCTCGTCATCATCTGACCGATGTCCAGCAACATCCGGTCGGTGGGTAGGTGCGGTTGGTGCGGCAGCATGCTCGTCACGATCGGCGTCAGGTGCGCTCATACAAAAGGCGCCTGGGATCCTCCTCAGTGCGTTCCAGATGGTCCGCTGAATCGACCTCTTCCTCCTCTTGTTCTGTACTTGCCACTCTCTGAACTACCGATCTGTGAAATCCGGCGAGTAGGGAGGCAATCCGAGTTCCTCCTCAGGAAACTCAGGAAGCAGAAAGCCAGAAGATGAAGCAACATATGTTGGAGGTACGAACTGAATGGAGGTGGAAGTTCCAGCTCTCCGAGATCAAGCTCGCAGTGCAGCCTCCTTTTTTTTGAGCTTACCGGAGATCTCGGGATGCGACAAGTCAGGTCTGAACTCCACGTTCTCTCTGCTGCTTACTAAGGTGAGGTGGGGAGCTGGGAAGGTGACTTACATCATCTGGGGTGTATCGTCAAAAAATGTCCACAGCTTCTTCTCCATAAGGTACCCAAATTGTGCCAGGGCGGCCGTATCTTTCAACTCAATCCTCTGAATAACCTCTATCTGCTCGAGGTCCAACCTGTGGTACATGAAGATCGGTGTCAGGAGACTACCGATTGGCTCAACTACTCCCTTCCTCGGATCACCTCTGTATCTACGCCTGATCAGCTCAGTGGCAAAGAGGTAGCCCCAGTTGATGTTCGAAGGTGGTCCCGCAGCGAGATTAGGATCGTTGTACAGATCCGAGACCATAAGAGAGATGGCGTCGTGCATATACACCAGCTGAGACTTTGTCACACTTCCTGACTCCTCCTTTGCCAGAATCTTCGACCCGATATGCTTGGCCACTATTCGAATGGTTGGGTTCCTGATGTGCGTGAGGTTTGAGGCTTTACCCTAATACCCATCACCTGACAATACGTACCACAGCTTGTTACTTGGCGGTGAGTTCTTTGACGGTTTCTGCCCAACTCCATACTTGTCAAACCCGAAAATCTGGCACATCTCTTGAATTGTGATAGTGTAGAGGGCTCCTCTATACCGATATGTCAGTTACTGCGCATAGACCGGATTGTGGGGGTCTTTGCACGCATGCAGATCAAACGTCACCAAGAATTGCCTCACTACCACCTTCGAACAGAATTTTGTGAGACCGAGGTCGTCCAACAGCTGAACAATATCTCCTAGGACTCCCATCCTATCCAGCGTTTCGCGGCAGAGGAACTTGGTTGGGATCAACATATTTGTCACGAGTTGATCATAGAACCTTTCGTGAAAACTCATCCAACCGTCTCCCTCGGTCCTTTCCTTGTATGCCTCGGTCCTTTCCTGACAAGAACGGGGGCATTCCTATTAGCCACATTGTCAACGAAGTACGTCTGTTCTGGTCTCAGCCATGGCAGGCAGTCACCCAGTTGACCTTGTCTATGAGGATTGTCATATTGTCGTGACGACTGATCGCGCTGCACTTTTGAAGATGCTCTGACCTTCTGTGTAGGTTTTCGGGGGTTGGAAGAGGATGTGCGAACCATCTGCAAAGAAAGAACAGAGACACAACCGATATAATGAGTTTGTGATCGAGAAAATTCACAAAAAATTCAAAAACTTAGGTGCAAAAACGATCAGTGGTTCGGATTCTCATTCAAATAAACAATATCAACATCCAGCAATGCATCAATCGAACCACATCAAATCAAAATCAAGCCTAAGAATTTCGAAATACCCTAAAAATTTTCCTTCAACCTAATGAACAATCTTTAATCGAATTTTAACAATCCACACAGCAAGAGGCGGTCAAATCTATGTAAGTATGAGGCATATGATTAGATTAATCGATGAAAATCACCAAAGAAAACAAGTTCCCCTTTTACCCAATTTATCCTCCAAAACAAATTAAAATTTCGAATTTAGAGTGCGTACCTTTGTAGATCGGAGTTATAAACCACAAAATCAGATAGAGGATGAGATTTTAAGTGGATTAGGCTTTTGAATCGTCGAAATCGGGTGAAAAACGAGAGAGAAAATGAGTTTTTAGAATTTTTGCAAATAGGGTTTCTTGAAAAAATACATGTTCTGCGCGTTTAAGAAGATGAACCTCGGTTGAGGATCGATCGATCCTTACCTGCTCGGTCGGGCAGTGGATCATGCGCAAATCTCCTTATTTTACTCGATCGATCCATTTTTCTTTAGGTCCTGCCCTGGATCGTGCGGCTCCTTTGCTCGATCGATCCTTGCACACTCGGTCGTGCGATGGATCGTGCGCCATTTTTGCTTGATTGGTCGGTCTTTGCTTATCCAGTCGGGCATTGGATCGTGCGCTACTTCACCGATCGATCGATCTATGCCTTTTCAGTCGGGCAACAGATCGTGCGCAACCCCTGATCGGACGATGCCTTGTACGTAGTCGTGCTGTCGATCGTGCATATCCTGCTATATGCCCCTTGATCGATCGATCCATGCCTTTAAGACTTTCTACTTCAAAGCACCAAAAACAAAAACGAAATCAAACGAAAAGGAAAAATGAAAAACAAATTACCTAACACTGGGTTGCCTCCCACTCAGCGCTCTTTTACAATAATTAGCTTGACTCGGACGCCATTCAGATGGCGGAGTTGCTCGAGTGAGGTTTGCTCACTCCTTGTACACTTATATCCTCAATGATAAACCTTTTCAATTGTTCATCTTTTGTGTATTGTCTTTCCTGATGCACCCAACAATGCAACAGTTCCATTGCGGCCTATTTCCTTGATCATAATTGCAGATATTGTAATTGCAGATATTGTAAAGACGATATAAGTGTCTTGATGTTCAGCCGAGTCCCTCTCGTGTTCACGAAACAAACTCATACTGCTCGTCAGAGTCACTATCTTCCTCATCATCTTGAATCATACCACATAAACGATTCGATGAAGCTCGAATGGTCTTCCCAACATGATAGGAACAGCTCCTTCTCTTGCCATTTTTACAACCGTGAAATCTGCAATGATCTTGCAATTCCGGACCAGGAGACTGAAGTCAACAAGTTTCCCCTTAAGGACCTTCAAAGATGCATCTCCAAACGAAACAGGGGAGTGATGTTCCTGCATCAGCTCAATACCAAGTTTCTCCATGGTCTCCAAGGAGATGACGTTAATGCTAGCTCCGGAATCGCATAGCGCGCCACTGAAAACCAAGGGTCCAAACCTGCACGGTATCGTAAACTCTCCCTGATCTTTTACCTTCTCAAGCTCTTTAGGGTATGGAGCCTGAGGATCCTGCCCTCTCTCAACCAAAATCCCTATTTCAGATTTTACCACATTGCAAGATTCTCTGAGGTTTTTCTCAACTTTCCGAGGTAAAGCTCCTTGGGGGCGCCTGATAGCTTCTACACTCTCAGCAACTTGTGTGTCCAGCTTCTTGAAGTGCATAAAGACTGACTCAAACTTCCCATTCAAGTCACTGTAGATGATATCCATCTTAGCATTGAGCTCCTTGGTAGTTTTCTGCTGCTCGACGGCAAGCTGCTGAATCAGGGCTTTGATTTCTTCGTTCGACGTCCCTGAAGGTGCTGTTGGAGGTTGTTTCTGCATTGGCGGTGGCACATATGGCTTGTACGGTCTTTACCAATTACTCCCTCCTGCGTTCTGAGCAAACGGTCTCATGTTGTTCCATCTTTGCCCTCGGAAAGTGACGTCTTGAGGATTCTCAACATTAGTGCTCCTGTAAGAGAGGTAATTCGGGTTCTGATCCCTGTTATGCAAGTTAACATAGTCGACCTCCCTCTGGCCTTCAGAACCAGCTGCAGTATCTTGAACCTGAACTATTTTTCTACCCTTTTCAACCTGATTCACACTCTCATGACTTGCCTAATTCGCTCGGATCAGCATATCTAACTTCTCAGAAATGTCATTGATCCTCTGAATTTCCACACTGTTGACCTTACTTCCCCGATCATACTCCGGACAATGACTACCAGAACTTACAGCCAGGTTGTCGATCAGAGTGAAGGCCTCGTCTCTAGTGTTGGTAATGAAATCCTCATTGTTGGCAGCATTCAGAGAGTTTTTGTACTCCCACTTGATCCCGCTGTAGAAGGTGTTGAGGAGCTGTTCATCTGAGTACCCATGGTGCGGACAGTCTCGCTGATATTCCTTGAAACGTTCCCACGCTTCACTCAAAGATTCCCCAGATCATTGCTGAAATGGTGAAATCTTGCTCCTGAGAGCTGCATTCATGGACTTTGTGTAGAATTGGTCGAGAAAGGATGCTCGAACCTGAGCCCATGTGGTGAGTGATCCTGGAGGCACTGAGTGAGTGATGGAAGATCTTACACTTCACATAATCAGCAGGTACACCATTGGAGCTAGTTGTCCCGCATATGTCCTCGAAGTTCTCTATGTGGTCCATAGGATTGTCCCCTGGAAGTCCATTGAAGACAAACTACTTGACTAACCCAATGAGCTGAGATTTGATCTCATAGTCATTCCTCTCAATAGCAGGAGGTCGGATAACTGAGCGATTTCGGTAGTAAGTGTGTGGGGTATCCATGTTTCATATCGCTCTGCGTTGAATTGGCTCCCGTACTCTCCTAATCTCAGCCAACTCTCTTTGCAACTGCTGTACCACTGTGGCCATGTCCTGCGGATCCTACGCTTGATTTGGAGGATTCATATTTCTGGCTCTTTGGTTTTCTCTCTCAACTCTCGCAAGCTCCTGATTATCTAAATTGAATAGGTGTTCTGACCCTTGACTTCTGGTCATACACCTGGAAAAGATCAAAAACAAACAAAAAGAAAAACGTAAGTAACGATGTAAACTTGAAACTGTGAACAGAAAATCGAAAGGGAACTATTGGTTCCCTGGAAATGGCGCCAAAAACTTGATACTGCGAGTTTTAACCCTATATCCTACTGCAAGTGCACAGCAAACGAAATAGTATTTAGGGATCGAATCCACGGAGTTACAAGCTATATCAATCAAATAAGAGAAGTGAATTCTAACAACTTAGATGTGAATCTAATCAAATAATTAAATCAATCGTATATCGGGTATTCATTCGCGAGTTAGAATTCATGTCGGGGAAACTATTCAGAAACTACTTTAATCTTATTCTCGGCTTGAACATGAATAAAGACAAATCAACTCTCATTGAATCTACCCCTCTATCGATAACCTAAAGTTCCTAACTCTCGTTGGTTTCAAATTACAAATAGGCTTTATCGTTTGGGTTCAGTTACCCACAATCCAACCTAGCATCAACTCTCGTTGGTATGTGAAGGAATTGCTCATTTAATCTAGTTATGGCTCTTAACAATCTTCTGGAAGGTTAACAACCTAAAATCATTCACTAGGTGATCATGCTAATATATGCATTCGATTCGAGTATTAGAGAATAATCTACTAATCAATCTTATTTGTTCTCCAACAGTGAATTCTAAAACCCTAGAATCCCTAAATCCGATTTAAGATATACTAAGACATAGAACGATGAATAAAGCAAATCATGATGAACTTAAATTGAGATTGCATAAAGAAATAATAAAGAGGATTCACAAATTCTTCTAAGGTGTGAAGAGATCTTCTTCCTAGCTTACAAACTCTAAGAAATTGTAAAATTTTCGTTCTTAGAAGATAAAAGACGACTTCCTAAAAAGAATAGGAAAAAGAGTATTTACGTGGCCTAAAACAGGAGTATAAAATCGCGAAATTAGTTTTCTGCGAAAGGCTAGGATCGATCGAGCACCCATGCTCGATAGATCTCCTGGATAATGAGTCGATCTTCTCAGAGACTAGGTCGTTCTTCAGATCATTCGCATCATCCTTCGAGATCAATGATCGATCGATCATTGGTAGATCGATCGGTCCTTCCTTTCGTGGAGAATGTCGAAAAAATGCTTCAAACCCCCTCCAATGTTCCACCTTCAAACATGACTCCAACTCCGAACGTTTTTGACCTGAGATCTCAATAAAACATAGACAAATTTCCCACATAAACTGTAATAATGAGCACAAAACTGACAAAATATGAGTAACATCAATGACCAGAAGTCAAGGTTCAGAACACCTATTCAAATTAGATAATTAGGAGGTTGAGAGAGTTGAAAGAGAAAACCGAAGAGCCAGAAATATGAATCCTCCAGGAAATTAAGCACAGGATCTGCATAAGATGGCCACAATGGTACATCAGTTGCAGAGACAGTTGGCCGAGATTTGGAGAGTACAGGAGCCTGCTCAACGCAGAGCGATAGGTGACATGGACACTCCGTCCATTCACTATCGAAATCACTCAGCTATTCGACCTCCTGCTATTGAGAGGAATGATTATGAGACCAATCCTCAGATCATTGGGTTAGTCAAGCAGTATGTCTGCAATGGTTTTCCAGGGGAGAATCCTATGGATCACATAGAGAACTTCAAGGACATATGTGAGACCACTACCTCTAATGGCGTACCTGTTGATTATGTGAAGTGTAAGCTCTTCCATCACTCACCCTTAGATAGAGCTTCCAGGTGGTTGCATTCACTACCTCTAGGATCACTCACCACATGGGCTCAGGTTCGAGCAACATTTCTCGACCAATTCTACAAGAAATCCAAGACTGCAGCTCTCAGGAGCAAGATTTCATTGTTTCAGCAACGATCTGGGGAATCTTTGAATGAAGCATGGGAATGTTTCAAGGAGTACCATCGAGACTGTCCATACCATTGGTACTCGAATGAACAGCTTCTCAACACCTTTTACAGCGGGATTGAGTGGGAGTACTAAAACTCTCTGAATGCTGCCAACAATGGGGATTTCATGACCAACACTAGGGGCGAAGCCTTCACTCTGATTGACAACCTAGCTGTAAGTTCTGGTAGTCATTGTCCGGAATCTGATCGGACTAGGAGGGTAAACAGTGTGGAAATTCACAGGATCGATAACATTGCTGAGAAGTTGGATATCCTGATCCGAGCAAATCAGGATAATCAGAGGAGTGTGAATCAGGTTGAGGACAGTAGAGAAGTGGCTCAGGTTCAAGATGCTTTGGCTGGTTCTGAAGATCAAAGGGAGGTCGACTATGTTAACTGGCAGAACATGGAACAAAACCCAAACTATCTTTCCTACAACAGCATTAACGTTGAGAACCCACAAGATGTCACTTTTCCAGCACCCACACTACCCCAAGGGTCACATTTTCAAGGAAAGTCATTAGTCTGGAACTCAGGCCAGAGATGGAACAAGCGTTATGTACCGCTGCCTGAGTGAGTAATTGGCAAAGAGCGTACAAGCGTTATGTACCGCCGCCCATGCAGCAACAACCTCCAGCAGCACCTTCAGGGACGTCGAACGAAGAAATTAAGGCTCTGATTTAGCAGCTCGCTGTTGAACAGCAAAAGACTATCAGGGAGCTTAATGCTAAGATGGATAACATCTATAGTGACATGAATGGGAAGTTTGAGTCAGTCTCTATGCACCTCAAGAAGTTGGACACACAAGTTGCCCAGACTGTTGAATCTATTAGACGCCCCCAAAGAGCCTACCTGGGAAGGTTGAGAAAAATCCCAAAGAATCTTGCAATGAGGTAAAGTCTGAAGCAGGAAGTTTGGTTGAGAGCAAGCACAATCCTCAAGCTCCATACCCTAAGGAGCTTGAGAAGGTAGAAGATCAAAGAGAGTTCAAGATACCATGCCGAGTTGGGCAGCTGGTTTTCAAAGATGTCCTATGCGATTCTGGAGCTAGTATGATTGTTATCTCCTTGGAGACTATGGATGCATCTTCTCTGTTCGTTTGGAGATGCATCTTCCAAGGTCCCCAAAGGAAGTCTTGTTGACTTCAGTCTCCTAGTCGGGAATTGCAAGATCCCTACAGACTTTACGGTTGTTGAGATGGCAAAAGAAGAAACCGTTCCGATCTTGTTTGGAAGGCCATTCCTCAACACATCTGGGGCCAAATTGGACTTTCTGAGTCAGAGAGTCGTGTTGCAAAACGTCGACAACGACGTTTCATACCCCATTCGAGATGATTCAAGATGATGAAGAAGATAGTGACTGTGACGAGCAGTATGATTTGTTTCGCGAACACGAGAGGGACTTGGCTGAACATCAAGACACTTGTATCCTTTATTGTCTTGACAAATTCTGCAACTACGATCTCAATGGTCTTGTTATAAAAAATTTTGAAGGCAGCTCTTGCATAGATATTGGTGGAGTTTACACGGTCGAGGAAATATGCCGCAATGGAACTGTTGCATTGATGGATGCATCAGGAAGGACGATACATACGAAAGATGAACAGTTGAAAAGGTTCATCATTGAGGAGATGAGTGTCCAAGGAGTGAGCAAACCTCATTTGAATAACGTCCGAGTCAAGCTAATGACTGTAAAAGAGCGCTGAGTGGGAGGCAACCAACTATTAGGTAATTTATTTTTCGTTTTTCCTTTTTGTTTGATTTCATTTTTGTTTTTGGTGTTTTTATTCAAAAGTAGGAAGCTCTTGAAGGCACATATCGATCGATTAAAGCCATACAGTAGGATGCGCACGATCAAAAGCACGACCGAACACAAAGCATCGACCGATCAGGACTTGCGCACGATCCATTGCCCGACTGGAAAATTATGGATCAATTGATCGAGGTGTAGCGTACGATCAGTTAGCCGACTGGATGAGCATAGCCCGATAGAATGAGCAAAGACCGACTAATCGAGCATGAAAATCGCACGATGCATTGCCTGACTGGAAATGCATGGATCGATCGAGCGGTATCACCGCACGATGTAGAGCACGACATGAAGAAAGACAGATCGATCGAGCAATTTAAGAAGAATTCGCGCACGATCCAATGCCCGACCGAGCAGATGAGGATCGATCGTTCTATGCTCGTAAGAGCGTAGATCGATAGATCAACTCTGGGATCGTTCGATCCCAGATCCAGGTTCGTCTTCTTAAACGCGCAGAATAGTTACTTTTCGCAAAAACCCTATTGCCAAAGTTTTAGAAACTCGATTTCTCTCTCGTTTTTCATCCGTTTTCGACGATTCAAAAGCCTAATCCGCTTAAAATCTTGTCATCTATCTGATTTTGTGGTTTATAACTCCGATTAGAAAAGGTATATCCTCTAAATTCGATGTTTTTATCCGATTTGGAGTTTGAATTGGGCAAAAAGGGGAACTTGTTTTCTTGTTGATTTTCATCGATTAACTGATGCATGTGCCTCATTCTTACTTAGATTCGACCCCCTCTTGCTGTTTGGATTGTTGAAATTTGATTAGAAATTGGTTGTTAGGTTGAAAGAGAATTTTTAAGGGAATTTCAAAATTTTTATGCTTGATTTTGATTTGTTGTGGTTCAATTGATGCATTGCTCGATGTTTATTTTGTTTAATTAGAGAAGCAATCGAACCACTGATCATTTGTACACCTTGAATCTCGAATTCTTGTGAATTTTCTCGATCACAAACTCAACTTTTTTAGTTGTGTCTACGTTCTTTGTTTGTAGATGGTGCGCACATCAACCTCCAATCCAAAAAAACCTACACAGAAATTCAGGGCATCTTCAAAACTTCAGCGCAGTCAGTCGTCGTGACAGTACGACGATATACCTGGACGAGGTCGACTTGGTGACTGTTTGTCGTGGCCGAGGCCGGAACAGACCTACTTTGTAGATAGTGTGGCTAACAGGGATGCCCCCGCCCTTATGAGGACATGACTGAGGAAGATGGTTGGAAGAGCTTTTACGAAAGTTTTTATGATCACCTCCTAATGAACACGTTGATCCTGACCAAGTTCCTTTGCCGCGAGATGCTAGACATGATGGGCGTTCTGGAGGATGTTGTTTAGCTGTTTGACAATCTTGGTCTGACCAAGTTATTCTTCGAAGCCTATCCACTGTATCCAGAGGTAGTCCGGCAATTCTTGGCGACATGTGATCTGCACGCATGCGCCGATCCCCACAGTCCAATCTATGCACATTAGCTGATGTACCGGTACAGAGGAGCCCTCTACGCGATCACGATTCACGAGCTATGCCAGATCTATAGTTTTGATGAGTATGCGGTTGGGCAGAAATCGTCAAAGAACTCTCCTCCAAAGAATGAATTATGGTATGTGTTGTCAGGTGATGGGTATCAGGGTAAGGCCTCAAAGCTCACTCACAGAAGGAATCCGGCAATTCGGATAGTCGCCAAGCACATCGGGTCGATTATTCTGGCAAAAGAGGAGTCAGTTAGTGTGACAAAATCTCAGCTGGAGTATTGGCACGACGCCATCTCTCCTATGGTATCAGATCTGCACCAAGACCCTACTCTCGCTGCAGGACCTCTTTCGAACATCAACTGGGGCTATCTTTTTGCCAATGAGGGGTGACCCGAGGAAGGGAGTGGTTCAGCTAATCAGTAGTCTCCTGACACCGATCTTCATGCACCATGTGTTAGACCTCGAGCAGATAGAAGTTATTCAGAGGATCGATCTCATCGATACAACTGCCTTGGCAAGATTTGGGTACCTTCTGGAGAAGAAGCAATGAACCTTTTTCGATGATACACCCCAGATGATGTACGTCACCCTCCCAGCTCTCCACATCACTTCAGTAAGCTGCAGAGAGAACATGGAGTTCCGACTTGATTTGTCGCATCCCAAGATCTCCGGTAAGCTCAAGGAGAAAGAGACTGCACCGCGAGATCGATCTAGGAGAGCTGGAGCTTCCACCTCCACTCAGTTCGTACCTCCATCACCAGTCGCTCAACCTTCTAGCTTTTTCCTTCCCGAGTTTCCTGAGGAGGAACTCGGATTGCCTCACTACTCGCCGGACTTCACGGATCAGCAGTTCAGAGACTGGCAGGTTGAGAACGAGAGGAGGAAGTGGTCGATCCAGCGGACAATCTGGAATGTTTTGAGGACGATCCCAGCGTCCCTTTGTATGAGTGCACCTGCAGCCGATCGTGACGAGCATGATTCCATGCCTACAGCACCTACCCGCCGACCGGATGTTGCTGGACATCAGTCTGACGATGACGAGGATAATCAGACAGCGGATTACCGTCTCTCTCGTCACCGCAGAGCACCAGGGGACCGCTACAGCGAGAGCCTTGAGTAGCTCCTTCGCTACTTCCCACTTTTGCTTCAGTTTATTTTCATTTTCTTTGAGATTATTTCTTTTTGTTACTTTTATTTCTTTTGCGTTTTTATGTCTTCCCTTTGGTTTTCCGGCATTCTCCGAAGAACGACTTGGTTTTTGAGAAGATCGATGCATCATCCCAAAAGATTGATCGATCAAACAAGGATCGATCGATCAAATGCCTTTCGTAGAAACATAATTTCGCGATTTTCACCTCTTGGTTTGGGCCCTATAAATACTCATTTTCATATTTTTATTGGAGAGCCGTTTTTGAGTTGTGAGAGACAAATTTTACAGAGTTTCAAGAGTTTGTAAGCTAGAAAGAAGATCTCTTCATACTTGGGAAGAATTTCTGAATCCTCTTTATTTCTGTTAATGCAATTTCAATTTCAGTTCATCATGACTTGTCCAATTTGTTTTTCTATGTCTGAGTAGATCTTAGATCAGATCTAGGAATTCTAGGGTTTTAGAATTCATTGTTGGGGAACAAATAGGATTGATGAATAGATGATTCTCCTTCTAATACGCGAGGCTAATGCATAGATTAGCATGATCACCTAGTCAATGATTTTAGGTTGTTAACTTTCCAGAAGATTGTTAAGAACTAGAACTAGGTTAGAAGAGAAATTCCTTCACTACCAACGAGAGTTGATGCTAGGTTGGATTGTGGGTAATTGAACCCAAACGATAAAGCCTATTTGTAATCTGAAACCAACGAGAGTTAGGACCTTTAGGTTATTGATATAGGGGTAGATTCAACGAGAGTTGGTTTACCTTTATTTATGTTCAAGTCGAGAATAAGATTAGAGTAGTTCCTGAATACTTTCCCTGACAAGAATTCTAACTCCCGAATGAATACCTGACATCTGATTACATTAGTTATTTGATTTCATTCACATTTAAGTTGTTAGAATTCACTTCCTTCATTCGATTGATATAGCTTGCGATTCAATAGAAATTGAGAGTGTAACTGGGTTCTCTGAGGAACAGTGGTGACGTGCATGTTTGATATATTTCCTTATTTATCTCTTCTTTGGGAATATTCTGTTGGCAAACTAGATTAATACTCTGTTTGTATATAAGTCATGTACATTCATTCGTTAATATGATCAGAAAGTTCAAACCAAAGCGCCTCCTTTATCTTCACTTGAACCAATTTGACATATATATATATATATATATATATATATATATATATATATTACTGATTTGGACAAGATAAAAAGGTTTATATATGAACTACAAATTTTTTACCATTCAAATGAAAAATTTTATGTGTTTATGTGTGCATGTTTCTACCAATAAAAAACTTATTTACATTATCTGTAGAGAAAAAGAATCTTACATAAAAATTGACAGGCTTATGTGCAAAATTATTATTAGCATTTTATTAAGTAAAATATATATGGTAAGTGATAACAAATATGTAAATGAGTGAAATCTTTGGGACAGAATATAGTCAATATCAAAATTTCCTCTTCTATTGAGAGAATCTTTTAGGGGATAGATCGTCTTCTCCTATTTCTTCCGGTACAAAGAGATATGTACCACGAGACTTTTCTAATATAAACAATGTGTTGGTAAGATGAGCCTCTAAGGAACATGTTTACCGCCCTTACAGGCAAATGATCATTGAAGAAAACTTGAACCGGTTTTGAAGTTTTTTGAAGTTCATGTGAAGGGTCTTCCGGATTATGCGTCAGAAAGATTACCTATAACATGTACTTTTTTGTTTTATTTTACTTCAGTTATGCATGCAAAGAAACCATATCTATTTGTATCAATGTAATGATATATTAAGTATATTTCATATATATCAGCAGCTAAACAAAAAAATACCTAGTTAAGTTTGTTCGATTGATTGAGGACTTATCTTAGTTGGCTATCTTTGGGAAGGTGCAAAGCTCTCCCAAATACCAACAATTCCTTAGAAATGATAGTTACGCCTTTACAATAATAATATCAATATGGGAATTACTACGACCGAAGTCTGAATCTTCTCGTTAAAAGTAAATTAATATTAGAGATGAGAAGTTCATCTTCGGCTAATTGAAGTGAAACTATACTTTCAACTGAATCGAGATTGATTTTAGCTTTTTCTTTTAAAATAGTAAATGAAAATACGATAAACTAAAAATAAAATTAAGAAAAAAAGATAGAAAGCAGAAGTGTGTGTGTGTGTGTGAAAGTGTAATCAGACCATTTTATATACATTATAGTTTGTAAAAGATATATTCTAACAAATTTCTTTGTAATTTGTAGCGAATTATTTAAAAAGTATATTTATCAACCATAATCCAAGAATATAATACAATTCGAACTATACTAATAGAACTAACCGATTGCGATTAATTGGTAACCTATTTTATGTATATGAAACTTCTCTGTCTTGTAATCATATAAATCATAACCAAACATCATTAATCGCCCTTTCTCCTTATTTTATCAAAAGTAATTCTTTTGTGAAGTACTTGAAAAGTATGAAGACAGGCTCGGTGCTATGAACCCTTGCTCTTGTCCAAATCAGTAAGAAAAAAATGTACATAACAAAAGTAATAAAAAAGTTATTGAAATAATTTAAAATATTTCAGTAAACAAAAAATTACATAACAAATTAATCACGACATCTAAAATGGGAAATGTGGATATCAAACATGCACGTCTGCTATGCTAAATTCACGTGTTTTATACATAATCGCTTACATATTCACACTCTATAAGTCTTCCAACAATTTGTGAAGCAAACAATATATATACATACATCCTTCATTGACACCTTTACTAATAAATTACTTACTTTTTTCAGATATACTTTTAGTACTCTTTCTTCCATGGAGGGTTCATCAAATGTATTGCGAAAAGGTGCATGGACTTCTTCAGAAGATAACCTCTTGAGACAGTGCATTCATAAGTATGGTGAAGGCAAATGGCACCAAGTTCCTTTAAGAGCTGGTACGTTAGTTTTACATGTACATATATCAACAATTAGATCAATAATACTCAAACTATATCTCAAAATCTAAATTCTGTAACATGCGGTTATGCAACCACCTATAACTCGAACTTAAGTGAAGAAAGGTGTAGATGTGGATATTAAATGTTTGGCCAAACTCTCTTTTCCATTATATATATAAGACTAATAAATAAATATCATTTCTCTCTCAAATACTTAGAAAAATTAAATAAGACCATGATAAAGAAATAATTTTCTTGTTGTTTGTGTTAATGAACATATCATTGTTACATGCTATTTCAAGGTTTTTTTTTCCCTGTTCTTCATGGAAAACTGTTTATACTTTCATTATGTATGTTGGAACTAAATGAAGATGTTTATATGAAACTAAAGATAAAAAATGATAGTACGTAGGCCGTATGCAAAATACTTGGGACAGTAGTAGTATACTACTCAAATTTAAAACTTTCATTATATCACAACCATGTATGGTATTTTAGAGATTCGTACATAATTCTCCAGACTTGGGTGTAGTCAGCTTGAGGGGGAAGTAATATTTTATCCAAGCTCAAACCAATAGAATAAACAAAATGATACTAGTTTTATTTTAGTTTAATATTGCTACTTTTTTAACAAAAAAAGCAAATATTAAAAATGCGTACGAAGTCGACATCAAAAGTTTAGCAAGCTTCTTTTCTACCGGTTTGTCCTTTTGTAATTGAATGTTTGAACATGTCTGCACGAACACGTGAACACGTGTTTATGTTGAACAGTTCTTTGTTACTATTGGTTTGTACAGATTCTTGTTGATAAAAATGTAGGAGTAGACAAACATAGGCAGTCTTAATCGATATTATCATTGTCAATTATTGGTTTTGTACGTAGGGCTAAATCGGTGCAGGAAAAGTTGCAGACTAAGATGGTTGAATTACTTGAAGCCAACAATCAAGAGAGGTAAACTTAGTTCTGATGAAGTGGATCTTGTTCTACGACTTCACAGACTTCTAGGAAACAGGTACTTTACTAATCCATACTATTTATTTCAGGAGTTATATGTTTTGTTGTAATGATAAAGTCCTGTGTTTGGGTCGGTCCGGATTATCCTCGATACAAAAAATTTATGTCATGTATATTGTTTTACAATGTTTAGATGGTCCTTGATTGCTGGTCGATTGCCTGGTCGAACCGCAAATGATGTCAAGAATTATTGGAACACTCATCTGAGTAAAAAACATGAAGCATTTTGTAAGATCAAAATGAAAAGGAAACAAAACGATACCGTTCTTACCAAACCGGTCAAAAAAATTGATGTCATTAAACCTACACCTCGATCCTTTTCAGTTAACAATGGCTCCAGCCATTTTAATGGCAAAAATCATCTTAGCGTTCTGCCAAAGGTTCACGTTAATCATCAATGTTTAGGACTTAATAATAATAATAATAATAATAATAGTAATAATAATAATAATAATAATAATAATAATAATAGTAATAATATCACATGTAACAAAGATAAGGAGCTTGTGAATAATTTAGCTGATGGAGATATTAACTGGTTGGAGAATTTACTAGAAGAGAGCCATGACGTTGATGGTTTGGTTCAAGAAGTTCCAGCAACAGAAAAAGGGGCAACTATGCCTGCATTTGATTTGGAGCAACTTTGGAATATGTTTGAAGGAGATTTCGAATAGTATTTTATGAATGTTTGTGTTTGTGTATAATGTATGTGTGTGTTTGCTTTCGCATGTCTTTGTGTATTTCTTGAAATGAAGTATTACTTTCTAGCATTATAATGGAAAGTATTTGTGTTTCTATATATTTGTAGGTTTTAATAATAGATAAATAGGTTTGAAAATAAAATTAGATCAAAGTATAGACTTCTTTCTATTAACAAAATATATATGGATAGGAATTATAAATTGGGTCTTATGGATGTAACTGTTGACAAAATAAAAATATATGGCAACAAATATGTAAAGAATTTAAAATTCTATTTTTGAACTAAAAAGGAAAGAAAATAAAAGATAAATGTATGTGACAAATATGTCCCCCTAGAATTGAACTTGGGGTAGAAGACAATGTGAGGTGGTATTCAACCATTTCATTAAATACATATATGTGTATATCAATAATTAGATCGATAATACTTGATTTATACTCTTTTTAAATGGAGCTGAGTGATATTTTAACTCACTCTTTTGATATCAAATTAAATGAGAAACAAACAAACCAGATTACTTATTTTTGGTACTAAGAATTACGTAATTCGATTTACTTTTCTTCATTGAGTGATAGTTGCATTTACCAAAAATGGAAACCTTGATTACGTGGGCACTTTTATTACCTCATATTATGTCGGATTCCAGTTCTCCTCTATTCTAGTGAAATTTCTTCTTTTTCGGTTTTGTCTAATTATGTGTTTAGGATATTAATGTCGAAATACTAAAATCTATAAAATATTTATGGAAAACAATATCCTTCGAAAATTAGATTGGATTTTCGACAGATTTATGATGGAGTGATCAAGTGGTATAACGAAAAATAATTTAGGACAACGGTAATTGTTATATGAGTTCAAGCCTCTACCATCATAATGTTATGCGATATTTTAGAAATTTTACCTAATTTTCCTCAGTTATGAGTGTATAGCCGGAACTCGCAATAATACTCCACCCAAGTTTCTATCCCACAAATTATATAAGCAAAAAATAAAATAAAGATTGATTCCCAGACGAAAATCCATAGAAGATTTTGGAAAACAGTACTTAATTTAATTTTTGCTAGAAACAAAAATATATGCATTTAGTGTAGGCGAGAAAAGGCCGAAACTTGTATGTGTTGTTGGATGATTATGTCTAGTTTTTACAAAGCAAGTTGTACCATGTCCTTCCAATCCGATCATCCCATTTTTCTGTAAGACTAATATACCCTGTTACATTGGTTATGTTGGAGTTTAAGCTATATGTGTTCGGATCTTTGGATCGGATTCATACTATATCTTTTCGGATCCAAATGTTTTAGGTCTAAATTTATATATTGATATAAAATCTGTTACTATTTTGGTTCGATCTCGTGTTGATTTGAATTAACTTTGAATTGGTCCCATTCAAAATTTCAAAAAAGCGAAAATTATATCCAACCATATATGGGTTCAGATCCAAATTCGGATTTTCGGGTTCATGTACTATAACCTGGACCAGTCTAACCATGTTTTAGCCCTAAATATATACTTAAATCATCCACAATTATAATATATATTTCTTTTTTGATAAATGATTTTTGATTAATAGTTGAATCTTATTATTTCAATAATTTAGGCGATACAGTCAAAAGTTTTGACATGTCCATCACAAAGATGGTGTCTATATAAAAATTACTAATATTAGTAACAAAAAAACAAAAGAATGGAAAATAACCGATATGTCATCTTCTGATCATTATGTGAAGTGTTTTTTCCAAGCAAGAAACTTTTTTTATTCCAACTGATCAGGAATATTTGACTGTGCCAACCACACAAACTTTTATGTATACTATTTTAGCTTTGTTTGAGTTCATGTGTTTCTTGATTTTACTATTTGCAATATGATTTTAAGATACAGTTTAAATATTATTGAAAAAATATACAATGTAACTTCCATAAATTAATACTCGATAAATTAGTAACATCTGTAAATTAATAAAAAAATTTCGTTTTAAGTTGGACCAGTATAAAATTTGATCGAATTTAATAATTTAATAAGATAAGAATTAGTTTGAAATCCTATGTAAAATTATATTCTCGATAATATTATATATTAATAATCATCTAAATATATATATATAAATATTAATAAGTTGATATATTAAAATATGAATTTTTAAACTATGATGATGTATTATAACATGTCATAAAAATAACCAAAATTTTTAAAAATTATCAGATTTTTAGTATATATCATTTTTATTGTAATAGTATCATAATCTGTTGAAATAAAATAGTTGTGATCATTAATCATAAATTATAAAACTTATAAGTTTCAAAAGTTTAATCAATTTATCTTCTTAAGATAATTTTAACACTTAAAAATTGTATAAACAAATAATATTAATTTATATAAAAATTAATATCTCTTAATTAATAATTTATCAAAATTCCAACATTATTAGTTTATAAAAAATTTACTATAGTTTAAACTAACCAAAAATATTTTGTATGGTTCTCCAAAACTGTCGTTATTTTACCATATACAGTATAGTATTATTGTCTCTGTCATACAACTACTCTCTATATATTACAAAGTAGTACACTCTCCAACCCTGACAAGGTTTTACCTAACATTACAAAACTATTCAATAATACAAATATCTTCCAGTCGTTGGTAAATAATAGCTATCAAAGTTTTAGTCTATGGTGTATTCGTTAGTAACTAAATTTTAAATACTACAGGGAAAAAATATCAATCTATTAGAAATCCATCTGAAAGTAAATTTTCAACAGATTTTATCTCTGTTTGGAGTCATCGGAAATCCAAATCTGTAAAAGATTTTTGATGATAAAAAATTGGTTAAAGATTACTGATGGAGTTCTGAAAAAAACTTGTAAATGATTCTGTAACACCTCATTTATAAGAAATATGATATCTGGTGGTGCAAGCGGAGAGGTTAAAAATAATTGATTTGTCTAGTTATGTCAAAAAATATATTTATTTCTTTGGTCACTTATCGAGAGAGAATTTCATGATTAAGCATGTTTGAGCTGGAGTAGTTGAAAAATTGGTGACTTTCCAAAAATGATTCTCGGAACAGTATGAATGAAAACAAAACACAGGGAAAGATCGCGTAGTGATTTGTAAGGTCGGTAAACAAGTCTTTAAAACATCTAGGACGTAATGTACTGACAGTCAAACTGGTAAAATGGGCCCATAGGCCAAGATAGGAAGTGGAAAAATTAAGATGGTGATGGTGGCATTACAAGTATTATCAAAGTCCAACTCAAATGTGTGTAGAGACAAAAGGGCTCACACCGTTAGGGGTGATAATTTTGGTACATAACAAGGATATTGCGGTATGTTAGTATGAGTTAATTGTAACAGTTTTCAAAAAAATGAAATATGGTGGTGCATACAAAGAGGTTTAAAAGAATTAATTTCACCACCTATATCACAAAAATGCACTTATTATTTTAGTCATTTGTCTAGAGAAAACTCCATGGTTAAGCGTGTTTAAGCTGTATTAGTTGAAAGATGGGTAACCTTTCGCGAAGGGATTCTTGAAACGTTGTGAGTAGGACAAAACAAGGGGAAAGATCGTATGGTGATTTGTAGGATCGATATAATAAGTATATAAAACCTCGAGACATAGCGTATCGACCGTTGAACCGGACCTACGGACCAAACAAAGTTGGAATCCATTAGTGTGGTGGTTGGAATGTTACATATTCCATATAAGTTTTTCTGAAAATTTTGTTAAGAAAGACATATATGATTCTAATTACTAACAACGTGCAAGACTAACGATCACACAATAGATGAAACAGCATTTTTTTTTATGATTTGTTGTATATGATATAGGTATATATACTCTACTGAGCTTTCCATTCAAGATTAGAACAATCTATATATAATTTATTTCTCCCTTTTTTGTAAATGAATACTCTTGATATATGTAAACAATACTAGCCAAAAATTTGTTTGAAGTCCATAAAGTTTACATATATGTACTTTACGGAGTTGAAACAAAGTTTTTGCCAAGTGATGTACATTTCTTTCGATTGAACTATATAAATGCATGTGACAAAAAATAAAAAAGTACATGGACAGTTTGGCCACAATTTCATTGTATCTTCATTAAAAGAAACTCTTGTCGTTATTATTATTAGTTATGGTCCATCGGAATTGTTTTGTATCAATTCAATTATGTAGAGTACGTGTATCAATGCATCAATGAAGCAATAGAGATATAACACTACGGTAACGTCTACTTCTATTTGGCTGGACATCCTCCAACTTGTTCTCACCGTAACCATTTAAATTGTGTTATCTTTTAATAATTACAAATTTGGAATAGTACTAGCAGTTTCTTCTTTCCTTTTTTGTTATTAAGAGATAATTAAGAAGGCAAGTAAAGCACTAAGACAAAGCAGCAATAAATTTTGTTCGTATTCGATAAACTTATACGTGTAAAACCGCATGCCTCATGGGTTTTGCTAATAAGCTCCCAAAGGAGGATGGTAAGGACTTGTTATTGAATATTATTTTATATTTTTATGGTTAAAACGTGTGTGAAAAATAGATCTGACTGAAAATTCGACATGTTCAACGTCTTATATGCTAAAAAGTTCACGAGTCAAATGAATTATGGTATGTACTTTGGTCCTTGCATTTATTTTAATTTATGCAAACCCGACCTTAAAGGGAAGCAGGCCAAACCCATGCATGTATGTATACATCCTGCGTAATATTTAACTTTTCAGTTGATTCTTTTTCCAAAGTAGTATTTCTCGATTTTTGTTCGGTTTTTTAAATGATTTTTTCCAACCTTTTCTACAAAAACGAAAACAAAAATACCATATTTCCGACAAAATTATTCATCGGAAAATGTATGGAGTAAGACTTTTAACAGAAGACAGTCATATTATATTTAGATCTATATCGGTAGAAATAAGGATATATCGTGATTCCGTATGGAATTTCTGATGGGTCATAACTATTAGGGAATAATACTTCTTATGAACAATAGAGAGTATTTATACAAGGGTTTTGTACACTAGGTTATCATACACAAGTTACATAATAGTCCTCTCCCTAATAGTCTCACACACCCTCTCAAAATGGAGGGGCTGAGGCCACTCCAATCTTGTTGCTAAGATCGATGAAGTATGATCCTGCAAGTGGCTTTGTGAGTTCATCAGATAGTTGGTCTTTAGTGGAAATATGAGCAATTCTTAGAGCACTTGATCGGATGTTATCATGGACAAAATTGCAATCCAAGGCGATGTGTTTCATTCGAGAGTGAAACATTGGAGTATTACACAAATATGTTTCTCCCACATTATCACAATATATCAATGGTTGTGTAGGGAGACGGATATGAAGTTCTGAGAGAAGGGAGCATATCCATCATACCTTGTATGTTGTTGTTGCAACTGCTCGATACTCAGCTTTCGTTGATGATTGTGCAACTCCTTTTTGTTTCTTGGATGACCATGCGATAGGTGTGCTAACGAGATAAACAACGTATGCATTTGTAAAGACAAAGTCATCATTGTTTCCAGTCCAGTCTGCATCATAATAAGCAAGAAGAAAGATATGTGAAGTTGCAGATATGAAAATACCTTGAGAAAGAGTGCATGCAAGATATCAGAGCACTCTCTTTATTGCCTGCCAATGCTCATTTGTGGAAGAGTGTATGTACTGGAAATTTTATTAACAACATAATGATACTACGAGTTTTAACCCTATATCCTACTGCAAGTGCACATGAAACGTAATAGTACTTAGGGGTCGAATTCCTCAGAGAACCAGGTTACACTTTCGACTTCTATCGAATCGCAAGCTATATCAATCGTAATAATGAGGTCAAAACCGGCAAAATATGAGGAACATCATATAACTCTCATATGGTTGTGTTAGAGCTACGTACTGCAAGCTGCCAATAGCTTCCGTGTACTTACGAGGTCTGCCAGTTTTGTTCTCGAGGTCAGTTTCAAGGGGATGTGGAGCCATTGGTGTACAAACCATACTCTAGGTTAAATGATTAGAATGAATTTGTTTCGGATTTAAAGAATAATTGTTTGATTGCAGGTTATAAATTTTTTAAGAATTAATTGAAAAACTTTATATAGATGATCACGGAATCAAATGAACTTTGTGTATTACTGAATGGAATGTACAATCATATATAAAACCATAGACGTAATCCTAGGGAAACAAGTACTAAAGGTGATCGCATAATTACAGGGCATGGGATACATAATAGACAGAATTGCAAGGAGTTGACTCAAATACCCGGTTAAAAGGAATTCCGGTTATGTATAATTTGATTTCTGGTTTGATGAAATCTGATTTTACATATGCATTATCTGTTTTGTTCGAAGAACTCGACTTGAGTATGCTCAACGATGCTCAACGGTCCTCAACGGCTTGTTGCATTTTCTGTTGGAGGCTTCACTCAATTGTTTTAGATATAAACATCCAGTTTTTCTTCTTGACAGGTTGTTACTGTGTGTTGTATCTTTCTCTCTTCTTCTTCTTCTTCATTTTGTAATCACCATTGTTGCAGAGAATTTTTCTTCTCTGTAACGAGTTTGTTATAGTGGATTGATGGATTTAATTCAGCCCCAGATGTAGGCTAGTCACATCGGCTAGTTGAACTGGGTAACAAATTCTGGTGTTCGTGCAATTTTAAGTTCATCTTCGAGGTTCTAGTTGATTTAAAAGCTTCGGTAATTCATAGTGTTTAAACTACAATTGGTATCAGAGCTATGGCGAAACCGAAATCAAAGACGAAGATTAAACTGTTTGATGGTAATTCTGACTTCTCCCTCGGGAAGATTCGAATTCAAGCTCATCTCGGTATTCTTGGTTTGAAGAATGCAATCACCGATTTCTCATTAACAAAGACGATATCGAGTGATACAAAACCTGAGATTAGTAGCAGTAGTGAATCTTCATCAAAAGAAGTTCCCGATTTAGAGAAAATTGAATAGTGAGAGCAAGCCAGAACTCAAATTATTTCTCATGTTGGTGATACTGTTTTGCGGAAAATAAACCATTGCGAGACAGCAGCCGATATGTGGTCTCTCTTGAACAAATTGTACTTGGAAAAATCTCTTCCAAATCGAGTGAATCTACAGTTGAAGTTTTATTCCTTCAAGATGAATGAATCGAAATAAATTGATGAAAACGTTGATGAGGTTTTGAAGATCATTGCAGAATTGGGAAACCTTGAAATTTCTGTATCAGAAGAGGTACATGCAATCATCTTGATGAATTCTCTACCTTATGGTTATGATCAATTGAAGCATACTCTGAAATATGGAAACAAGAGTCTATCTTTGCAAGATGTTGTGTTCTCTGCTAAATCACTTGAAAGAGAAATGGCAGAACATAAGGTTTTGGACAAGCGATCTTCTTCAGCTCTTTATACGAGTGAGAGAGGTAGATCTCCACCAAGATCACAAACGGGAAACAGTAATGGAAGACAAGGAAGAAACAAGAGTCGATCAAAATCAAGATCAAAAGTTACATGTTGGTTCTGTAAGAAAGAGGGTCATGTTAAGAAAGATTGCTATGCCAGGAAAAGAAAAGAAGAAAGTGAAGCACAAGGTGAAGCAGGTGTGATTACAGACAGTTTGGTTTTCTCAGAAGTCTTAGCAGTGAATGATCAAAATGTTGAAGATGTATAGGTCATAGATTCAGGATGTACATCTCACATGACTGCAAGAAGAGACTGGTTCTGCAGTTTTCAAGAAGGAGGCTTAACCACAATCCTGCTGGGTGATAACAGAGTTATAAAGTCTCATGGCATTGGTTCTATCAAAATCAAAGCCAAAGGTGGATCGATTAGGATCCTGAACAATGTGAAGTATGTTCCTGATCTCAGAAGAAATCTTATTTCTGCAAGCACTTTAGATAGATTGGGCTATGATCATTCAGGTGGAAATGGGAAAGTCAGATACTTCAAAGGAAACAAAACAACATTGTGCGGAAGTCTGTTTAATGGTCTATACATTCTTGATGGTCACACAATCGAAAATGAACCTTGCAATGTTAAAGAACAAGATAAGAAAATTGCTTTGTGGCACAGTCGTTTGGGTCACCTGGGTATCAACAGTTTGAAGATTCTTGCTCAGAAGGGTTTAATCGAAAAGAGAGAAATCAATGAGCTGGATTTCTGTGAGCATTGCATCAAGGTAAAGCTAAGAAGTTAAGCTTCAATATTGGAAAACATCAGTCAGTTGATGTTTTGAGCTACATTCACACAGATCTTTGGGGTTCTCAAAACACCACTCCATCAAAATCAGGTTACAAATACTTTCTTTCTCTTATTGATGATAAATCAAGGAAAGTTTGGGTCTGTTTTCTGAAGTCTAAAGATGAGACATTTACCAAGTTCTGTGAATAGGAACAATTAGCTGAAAATCAAACTGACAAGAAGGTAATGTGTCTACGATCTGATAATGGTCTTGAATTTTGCAATACAAAGTTTGATGAATTTTGTAAGACTCATGGGATTGAAAGGCACATAACATGTGTGTACACACCTCAACAGAATGGAGTTGCTGAGAGAATGAATCATACACTGATGGAAAAATTTAAGGTGCCTTCTAAATGAATCAGGTCTTGATGAAAGTTTCTGGGCGGAAGCTACTGCAACAGCAGCATACATTGTGAATAGATCTCCTTCTTCTTCTATTGATCACAATACCATAAGAACTCTGGTTGAATAGAAAACCAGGTTATAAACACCTAAGGAAGTTTGGTTATGTGGCTTATGTACTTCATGATCAAGGGAAACTAAAGCCTAGAGCTTTAAAGGGGATATTCCTGGGATATCCATCAGGTACTAAAGGCTACAAAATCTGGCTATTGGAAGAAGAAAAATGTATCATAAGTCGGAATGTTACATTTAATGAGGATCTGAGTTTCAAAGACTTAAAGCATAATGGATCAGAAGGTGAAGATGCTTCAAGATGCGTCTACAAACCTCACACAGTAAGCACTGAAGTTGAGTTCCATGTTAAAGAAAATAACAGTCAAGGGGGAGCTACATCAAGGAACTCTGTATCTGGCCACACAACTGAAAATGAAGGAATAACTGAAGAAGAACCTGAGACTGACCTGTCAGACTATCAACTGGCAAGAGATAGATCAAGAAGAGAAATTAAAGCTCCTAGCAGACTCCAAGATTATGCTCAGCTATTGACAGAGAACAGTACTCAATTCGCAATGGCCTTGATAGCTTCAGTCATCATCAGTTCAGACGAGCCACAATGTTATCATGATGCTTCAAAAGACAACAACTGGAATGAATGGAATAAAGCTATGGGTGATGAAATGGATTCACTACTCAAAAGTGGAACCTGGGATTATGTTGATCGACCAAAAGACAGACATGTTATCAGCTGCAAGTGGTTATACAAAATTAAACCCGGTATTCCAGGCGTTGAACCAGAGAGGTATAAAGCCAGATTAGTTGCAAGAGGCTTTACTCAAAAGGAGGGTATAGATTTCCAAGAGATATTTGCTCCAGTGGTAAAGCACGTTTCTATTCGAATCCTTATGTCTGCAGTTGTTTATAAGGATTAAGAATTAGAACAAATGGACGTTAAAACCGCTTTCTTGCATGGTGATATAGAAGAAGAACTGTATATGGAACAGCCAGAGGGTTTTGATCTAACTGAAGGAAATGACAAGGTATGCCTTCTAAAGAAAGCTCTTTATGGCTTAAAACAGGCGCCAAGATAATGGAATATATGTTTTGATCGATTCATGAAAGAAGAAGGCTTTATCCGAAGTGATCAAGATCAATGTTTATATATAAAAGAAGTGAGTAATGATGAATATATGTATCTCCTCTTATATGTGGATGACATCTTAATAGCAGCAAAGGAAATGAACGTGATCATTGCCTTGAAAAGAAGATTAAGTCAAGAATTCGAGATGAAAGACATGGGAGCTGCCAGCAGAATTCTTGGCATTGACATTACTCGAGATAGGATCAAAGGTACTCTGTGTCTAGATCAATTAAAATATCTTGAGAAGGTTCTTACAAGGTTCAATATGTCAGATGTTAAAGCTGCAAATACACCAATTGGTTCACATTTTAAGCTCTCTGCAATTAAAGATGAAACAGAGGTGCTAGATACAGACTTGACTCCTTATTCAAGTGCTGTAGGTAGTGTGATGTATGCAATGATAGGCTCTCGACCTGATCTTGCTTATGGTATTGGCTTGGTAAGCAGATTTATGAGTAAACCAGGGGAGATTCATTGGGAAGCAATTAAATGGTTGCTTCGATATATTAAAGGATCAAAATATCTGAAGTTGGTGTACACAAAGGAGAAGAACTTCGATATTTGTGGCTACTGTGACTCCGATTTTGCAGGGGATCTTGACAGAAGAAGGTCAACTTATGGCTATGTCTTTACAGTAGGAGGAAACACAGTCAGGGAAATCAAATCTCCAGCAAATTGTTGCTTTTTCAACTACAAAGGCAGAATTTGTTGCTCTAACTGAAGCTGTAAAAGAAGCAAAATGGATTCAAGGTCTACTAGAAGATTTCAAACTTCAGGAAACCAAGATCTGGTGTGATTCTCAATCTGCAATCTGTCTCTCAAAGAATAATGTGTATCATGAACGTTCAAAGCATATGGCTGTTAAGAGGTCATTCCTGAGAGATATAATTGAAGATGGTGAGATTGATATCTTGAAGATTCACACTTCTAGAAACCCAGCAGATATACTTACTAAATGCTTAGCTGTAAGTAAATTTGATTCAGCCTTAAAGCTGTTAAAGCTGATCAAGTTGCAGTGAAGTCTATGACTTCATGCCTGCTGAAGGTTCAATCCAAGTAAAGGCAATTCACTTGTTCTTCAGACTGCTATTTGATTCAAGGGGGAGATTGTAAGGAGTTGACTCAAATACCCGGTTAAAAGGAATTCCGGTTATGTACAATTTGATTTCCGGTTTGATGAAATCTGATTTTACATCTGCAGTATCTGTTTTGTTCGAAGAACTCGACTTGAGTATGCTCAACGATGCTCAACGGTCCTCAACGGCTTGTTGCATTTTCTGTTGGAGGCTTCACTCAATTGTTTTAGATATAAACATCCAGTTTTTCTTCTTGACAGGTTGTTACTGTGTGTTGTATCTTTCTCTCTTGTTCTTCCTCTTCATTTTGTAATCACCATTGTTGCAGAGAATTTTTCTTCTCTGTAACGAGTTTGTTATAGTGGATTGCTGGATTTAATTCAGCCCCAAATGTAGGCTAGTCACATCGGCTAGTTGAACTGGGTAACAAATTCTTGTGTTCGTGCAATTTTAAGTTCATCTTCGAGGTTCTAGTTGATTAAAAATCTTCGGTAATTCATAGTGTTTAAACTACAAGAATCCTACGAGAAATGATTGATAGATGTTTCCTTAACACGCCCCAAAAGAGTTAGACCTCTTCAATGAGCTCACAAAAATTGCCAGTGACAACAATGTTGTCAACATAAACAAGAAGATTAAAATTGACCATGATGATGTGTTTGCCAAAGAATTGATGAAACCGGCAGAGAGTAAGTATGATATGAGTTTATTGTACTATGTTCTTGGGCCTTTTTTCTTTTCTTTTTTTGCTAACAATATCTGTATCGACAAGACTCAATTTAACTAAAAAATTTCAACTAGAACTATGTAGGATTTAGATTCACCACATAGTACTAAACTATATTAGAGACAAGTCAACTAAACCGTATTTTTTGACAAAAAAGAAAACCATAATGTCCTGAATGTGGGATATTTTGGGCCTGTTTTAGCAGGAAAGAAACCATAATGTTAAACAAAGAAAACCATAATGTCATTAAGCTGTGGACATATACTTTTGCGGACTCTTATTGTTAATTCTGGGCCTCAGGAATAATATCAGCTCAATAAGGTCCATAGAAGCAAGTCCACAACCTCTTTGAGTCGAAGACATTATCCAACACAAAACATGTCCTTTCCTACAATCTACAATTATCTGTTTCCTATTAGAGGTGATGACAACGGTTATTGATGTCTAGTGGTTATAATTCATGTGGAGTTCTAATAAAATTCGACTTTCATTCAAATCTTTGAATTAGAAATTTTTTTATATATAATATCTTTGAATACTTCAATTCTCTTTGAATACTTCAACTACTACTTGAAGTTGGTCCGAGAATCGTGGACAAATTCATATACATCTTGTATTCAAACAAGAGTAGTTGTTATTGATGTGACACATCACATGAAAACACTTTTTTGCATGTTATAATTTCTAGGATGAAATAAAGTCACATCACAAAAGTTGGTTCTTGTAACAAAGTTTGCGGTGCCTCACAAGACATAAAAGCAAATGATATTCTTTAAGGATTAGATCGAGGAGCTCCGATCTGAAATCCACACTCTAAACGTTATCCTTATATACTAATACACAAGTCAATTTCACATAAGTACCAATCTATTAATGTGACACGTGTCTTTAAACCTAAAAAAATACCTTTCCGAATTTCGTTTGTTTTTTACTTTTTCCTAACGTTGCTTTTCATGAAGTAACAACTAACATCGGAGCTCAATCGGGAAGGAAAAAGTGGCTCGTGTGGTGTGGATTCCCTCAACAGGCACGAAAAGCCAAAGCACGACGGAGGCTCTACCGCGGCGAAGCACTATTGGCTTATCTTCTAGGGTTTTCCCAAGTAATAGGCCTCTAATGTTTTTAGCCGAATATGATTTTTTTTTCTGAAATTGCTTATATTTAAAAACGGTGTAGTTGGGTCCAACTTGCCCAAAATGTATTTTCTACCAAAAAAAAAAAAAAACATTCACTAACCCACCTCTTCACTTTTGTGGTCGCTCTTCTTCTTCAACCCTGACTGTGCTACAGGTTTTTTCGTTTTACAAAAAGATTGAGCACATATTCTATTTCTTTCTACTTTTTAGTTATCAGTCTTACACCATGCCTCTTCATAGTACACTCATTTCAGAAATAAGTCTAGCGATAGAGCCCTGTAAAATAAAAGTTCGAATAGTTTGTTGATGGGGTTTTCTGAGAAAAGACAAACCTGAAGAATTTATAGCAATGGATCTTCTTCTGGTTGATGATAAGATAGTGTATTGTTTTTTAATAATCGTGTTATAAATATTAATTAAAAAATAGTATAATTTCTCAAATCTTCGAAATTGTTACAGAGAAGTTGGATTCAAGCTTCTGTCAAGGGAAAACTACTTTCCAAATTTCAAACCAATTCAAGGAAGATGATTGTTGTGTTGTCATGAATTTCGAATTAAACCCAAACGTTGGAAAATTTCAAAAGTTGCTCCCATCCTTACAAGATTAGTTTCTTATTCAACTCCTGTCTTAAACCATATGAGCACTTACCAAACTTGGTAATGTGTTTCAACTTCTGTCCTTTTTCAAAGACATTGGGAATGATCAACGATGATTCATTGGTACGTTATTTTCACTTTAAATTTTTTATTCTTATACAATACTAAGTTCATTCTAAATTGTACTTTTTTGGGTTATATTTATTATGACCCATGATTTCAAATCTGTTCCAGCCCATCATCTCAAGCATTTGAAGCCCATCAAAGAGGTTCTACCTTTGGAGTTGCAGTCAACACTTGAAAAGCATTGTGCTAAGACCATGACATCAAAAGCTGCTGGATTAAATGCAGAGATTAAGACTTGTTAAAGTCCTTTTCATAATAACTATCTTCTTTTCTTTTCTCTTATGTTCTTATATGTAAAAGTCTATAAAGACTTTTCAATGTACTTGAAAATCATCAAGCAATGAACTCTAGTTTCTAAAATATCTTCTTCTCAAACTATTCTGCTCCATTCACATGGTATGAGAGCCAAATGATGCTCGGCTTTCTAAAATACCCACTGTCACAATTTCTCAGTGTGTTACTCTCAAACTTGATGATAACAACTATCTCCTCTGGAAACTGCAGTTTAAACAGTTTCTAACCAGCCAAATGACCAATTAGATTCTATTGGTTGTCACATTCCAGAACAGGAGAAGATTTATGGTATTCTCAAGGGTTTAGGAAAGGAATATGAAGTTATATGTAATGTTATTGAAAACTCTTATGGATTCTCTTCCAAATCCTAATCTAGAAGATGTATTCTTCAAGCTCATCAACTTTGATGATAAATTGCAGAATTATGAACAATTTGCTCAGCAAATCAATCCTCATCAAGTGTTTTATACTAATAGTTACAGAGGAAGAGGCAGAGGATCCTCTAGGAATCAAAATTCTTACAGAGGTGGATACTCTACTCAAGGAAGAGGTTTCCAGCAGTCATTTAAGCAAGAAACAAATCAGAATGATTATGCTGAAGAAGACACCACATCAACCTGTCAAATCTGCAACAAATATGGACATTCAGCTCACAAATGCTTTAAGCGCTTCAATAAGAATTATAATGTTGAGAAAACAGCTGAAGCTTTAGCTGCTAAGAATCAGTGAAAACTCTCAACAAAGTGGAAATAAATGGTATCCAGACATAGGTGCCACTCATCATGTCACCAGCTCTTCACAAAACCTGCAAAATGTACAAGCATATGATGGATCAGAATCTGTAATGGTGGGAAATGGTGAATTTCTTCCAATCACTCATGTTGGTTCTATTGCTCTTCCTACTCTGTCAGGTACATTACCTCTTAATGATGTGTTAGTGTGTCCTGAAATTACGAAGTCATTGCTATCAGTCTCAAAGCTCACAAATGATTTTCCTTGCAAGTTTACATTTGACTCTCAATTTGTGTATGTAAAGGACAAAAAGACAAAGCAGATTCTCACTCAGGGAAGCAAAACTGATGGACTTTATAAGCTGGATAATCCACACTTTCTTGCCTTTTACTCGTCCAGACAACACTTCACTAGTGACACTACTTGGCACAGAAGGCTGGGACATCCACATCATAGGGTTCTTCAACATCTATCCGCAGTTAATGCTATCTCTTTCAAAAAAGAAAACAATGTCAATGTGTGAGCCTTGTCAGATGGGAAAATCCTGCAGGCTTCCTTTCTTTCCTTCACAATATCGAGCTTCAAAAGTATTGGAAAGAATACACAGTGATGTTTGGGGTCCAGCTCCTGTTTTGTCAGCTCAGGGGTTCAGATTTTATGTTATCTTTATTGAAAATTACTCGAGATACACTTGGTTCTATCCTATTAAATTCAAGTCTAATGTTAATTTTGTCTTCAAAAACTTTCAGACATTGGTTGAGACTCAATACAATAAAAAAATTAGTATCTTTCAAATTGATGGTGGTGGTGAATATGTAAACAAA
>JAKUCM010002745.1:0-23148 GCA_023374145.1 Lepidium sativum | reverse complement strand
GAGAGAGAGAGAAGGGATGGAAGAAATTATGTTGATGTTGGGAAACAGGAAGCTTTCGGGTAGGGACATGAACATCATTGTGCATGAGAGAGAAATAATAAAGAGGGTTGAACAGAGGAAAAATACGACATGAGTAGTAAGTACAAATATGTTTGGAAAGTGGGTAGTTTTGATAATTATAAGAATAGTTAGAACAAAAAGTAAATTGTCATTTTTGGGGTTTTATACCTCACGTGAGAATGGCAAAGTGACAGTTTTTGAAAAACTGATTTGTGAATTATTATGTAAAGAAGAATAATTAGAAGGAAAATAAATAGTTATTTTAAGACTTTATATCATACGTGGGAAAAGGAAAAAGTGACCATTATTGAAAAATTTGTGAATTATTGTATAAGAAAAACACTTAGAAGAAAAAATAAAGAGTTGTTATAATGGTGAAGAATTAATGACTTTAAACGGTATAAAAATATGATTTAATCGGCGGGACTCTTTGGAATTCTAGAATGAATAATGAAGTGAGGAGGATAATATTTGTATTGTTGTTATTATTACACTTCTTTATGTAAAAATATAAATTACATAATCAAATTGATCGTTTCTATAGAAGTAAAAAGTTACCATATTGAAGACATTCGAGCAAAACATGCACTTAAACATATTAGCCATATTGAAGACATTCGAGCAAGTGTGTTTGACAACAAGTGGTATCAGAGCCATAAGTTGAGTTATGTCGACAAAGGCAGAAGCTAGTATCAACAGTAAGAAGGCTGAGTACATGGAACCTACCAAATGGCGCTTTGATGTTGAGAACTTTGATGGAGGAGGTGATTTTTCCCTCTGGAAATTCAAGATCTTAGCACAACTGGAAATTCTTGGACTTGATGATCCGCTTCTTCCTGTTTATTTAGAAGAGGAAGCGAGTTTAGATCCAAAGGGTATGGAGTACAACAAAAAGACTGTAGAAGATAAACTTGAGAAGGCAAAAGAAGATCCAAGATTGAAGGCTAAGGATAAGAGAGCAAAAAATCTTATATGTTCTAGCATAGCTGATGCAGTTCTCAGGTCAGTGAAAAGAGAGAAATCTGCGTATGATACATGGATGGCTTTGGAGGAAAAATATCAGGTGAAAACGCTTCCGCACAGGTTCAACCTGAAACAAAGATTTTATGCTTTTAAAATGGATGCTAGTAAAAATCTGGACAAGAATCTTGATGCTTTTAATAAACTAATATTTGACCTGGCAAGCGTACATGTTGACATGAATGATGAAGACAAGGCGGCTATTCTGATGAATAGTCTACCAAAGCAGTTTGATACTCTTGTTCACACGTTAAAGAATTGCAGCGGAAGAGAGACAATCATAGCTAAAGATATTGTGAGCTCAGCTTATTCCATAGAGATGGAGTTAAAAGAAAAAGGTTTTTATAAGCTGCAGTCGGGTGCAGAAGGTTTGGTGTTTCAAAGTAGGGGCATAAGTGAAAAGGTGTCAACTTCAAAAGGAAAACAGAAAGAAAAGAGTAGGTCTAAATCCAGAGCAAAGAGTAAACAGTGCTGGTTTTGCGGATCAGAGGATCATTTCAAAAAGGATTGTCCGAAAAGAAAGTATCATGGAAATGATAGCAGATCAGGAAAAGCAGAAGCTAGTGTTGTTGAAGCAATCCAGAGGGAACCATTAATGCTTATGGCATCAAATAGCGAAGTGGGAGATGAATGGATTATTGATTCAGGGTGTTCATATCATGTGACATGTAGAAAAGATCTCATGTTTGATGTAGAAGAGATTGATGGAGGAAAAATCTTAATGGGAAATGTCACGAGCTGTAATGTGACTGCTATAGGGAAGGTGAAATTTCAGAATAGTGATGGATCAATTGTGATTCTGTCACAGGTGAGATTTTCTGAAATGACTAGAAGGACTTTGATATTTTTGGGACAATTGGAGATGCTGGGATGCTGGTATAAATCGAAGGATTTTAAGCTACAAGTTTTTAAAGATGAACGAGTGGTTATAACAGCAAGTTACAAAAGACACTCTGTATTTCTTAAATGGAAAACTTGAGAAGGCTGAAGCTAATGTGATATTGGTAGCAGAAAACATGACAGATCTGTGGCATAGCAGATTGGGACACATGAGTGCTGCTAACATGAAAGTGTTAAAGGAAAAAGGGCTGATAAATTATGGTGAAATAAAAGACTTCAAGAAATGTGAGCCATGTATTCTGGGGAAGTCACACAAAATGTCGTTCATGAAAGGGATTCATGTTTCTGAAGGACCTTTGGAATACGTTCATTCTGATCTATGGGGATCACCAAATGTAACACCAAGTTTGGCAAGATGTTAGTATTACATATCATTTGTTGATGATTTCACTAGAAAGATTTGGGTATATTTCCTGAAAACTAAAGATGAGACTTATGGGAAGTTTGTTGATTGGAAAACTTTGACTGAGAATCAAAGTGGAAGAAAGCTGAAAGTTTTGAGAACAGACAATGGATTGGAATACTGCAATAAAGTTTTTGATGATTTATGTGCTCAAGAAAGGGTTAAGAGGCACAAGACGTGTCCATACACTCCGCACCAGAATGGGATAGCTGAGAGGTTGAATAGGACTATTCTAGAAAAGGTCAGAAGCCTATTAACAGAGACTGGACTATCGAAATAATTATGGGATAAAGCTGCATCTACAGTTGTATATATACTAAACAGAACTCCTTCTAAACCTATAAACTTTCAAATATCAGAACAGCTGTGGACAAGAAGGGAACTAGATTTATCTCACATGAGAAGATTCGGGTGTTTGTCTTATTTTCATGTTGATCAAGGCAAACTGAAACCTAGAGCTAAGAAAGGAATCTTCATGATATCCACAAGGTGTTAAAGGTTATAGAATATGGAGTTTAGAAGACAAGAGATGTGTTGTGAGCAGAGATGTAATCTTCAATGAAGATGTGGTTTAGAAAGATTTTGACAAGATTTCAATGGACTTTGAAAGAAAAAAAGAAGCGAACAAGAACAAGGGAGTTTCTTTTGTGTTACCTACAAATTCAAGTGAAGCTGAAAGTTCAAATGATGTTGACCATGGTACAGATCAAGGTGGAGTTTTTCATGATCAAAATAAAGAAACTGAGGGTATAAATACAGAAGATGATGCAGAAATGGTGGAATCTAGTTATGATGGTTATATGTTGGCTAGAGACAGAAACAGAAGAGAAATCAGACGTCCTAGTAGGTTCATTGAAAACAATGTGCCATATGTCTCGCAAAGAACAGCGTATACCATGAAAGAACAAAACACATGACTGTTAGAATGAGTTTTTTGAGAGAGTTGGTTGAAGAAGAAGAGATAACAATGAAGAAGATCAGTACCTTGGAAAACCCGACAGATATACTAACAAAGTCAGTTCCGGTGGAAAAATTTGAGGCAGCACTAGATCGGCTGGGTTTGCTCAGCGATCTGCCTTGTTAGAAGACGAAGAGTCTTCAGGAGGTCTCTTCGGCGTTCGTGCATGCCGAAGAGGGAATCAGAAGAGACGGTTAGTGTCTCTACTGGGTTTTTCTTAAAAAAATGAAATAATAAGAAAGGAGCAGAGAAAGTGAAGGAGAAACTTACTCTGTGGTGGCCGGAGTTCATGCATGTCGAAGATGGGAAATCGGAATCGGCTTAAGGTTCCTATGGTTCTTCGGCGGTTCTGTATGAAGAATGAAGAGCAGAGATGATGGGATTTTGTTGTCTCTGTTTTTGGGAGTTTCACGGCGGAAGAAGAATTGAGAGAGTTTCTCTCTGTTTTTCGAAGGAGTGAATGAGAAATGAAGTCTTGGTTTGGTCGTTTAGGGTAACGGAGGTGAAGATGAAAGGTTATCTCGAAACTCGAAGACGCAACGAAGAAGTCGAGGAGTTGCATAGATTACCGCGAAATGATGAAGATGTCGAGGTGGAGTATGTGGACCGACTCTTCATAGTTCATGGGCTGAAGTGGGCCGAGCCAGAGCCAAGGTCCATGTATTCAGTCTGTAGTGGATCAAATTTGGACTTCTCTTATGGGCCGACTTGAAGACTGTTGTTCACCTAATGGGCCACGGTTTTATGAACCATTCTTTAACCAAGTCTTCTCAAGTTTTTTACCTGAAAAAGGAAGGATGTTTTTGGGTCAATGTTGAGCAAATATGGAATTTGTCAGAGGAAGGTTGGTGTGATGAGATATTGTTTGGTCTTTATAACCGAGAAAAGAGAACATGAATTGAGTGTGAGGAATTACCTTGAGTGGAAGAAAGACATGAGAGAGAGTGAGAGCTTGGATCTTGGAGTGTGTTTTTGTTCTTGTAACTCAAGCTTTGTAATTGTTCTTGCGGTTATAGTGAAGCAATATCCGTAAGTTTTCACTTACCGAGATGTACCAAGGAATCATCTTCCTTGGGAACTCGTAAACCCACTTGTCTCTTTAGATCTTATCCACAAACACCTACGCAAAACATTCAACTTAAACATATTAGCCATATTGAAAATATTCGAGCAAGTGTGTTTGACAACACTAGCTCTAATGTTTCAGGTTCGACTCTCTCTTGTGACTTCTCCAAGGTGGGAGGACTCAAGAGAAACTACGAGAATATCCATGATAACGAAAGCTATAGATGTGACGATTGAGAATAACTCTATCGTCGCTATAGATGTGAAACCATTGGCGATTGTGGTGGCAGATACTCCGAAGCTTTCGAGACAATTCTGGAAAGCTCTCAATGACGAAGAATCTATGCATGTGCCTTGCTATCGTAATCGACGACTATCCTCCATATTGATAGATAATTTGAGTTTTTTTTCTTTCTGTAACTCGAAAACCCTATTTCATGTCTATTGTATACAATAGGTGTCAATGATGCAGCGGTTAGGGTTCATCCTCAATTTCTTCATGCGAACGCCACAAGCCACAAGTGGGCACTTGGTGCTTTTGCAGAACTTCTTGACTATTCTCTTGATGAGGTATCTAGTGGGGCTACATATGTTTGAGTCGATTCAAGTACAAACAAAAGAGACGGCAAGAGCAGTATTTTGATTGTTGAAGGTTAATAATAAAAACCATAAATTGCTTCTACATATGATTATGAAAATCTTTTATTTGATCAGGCTGGATTTGTATTGCAGACAATGGAGGTGGGATGGATCCAAGTAGGTTTAGGGAGTGCCTTTCTTAAGGGTATTCAAGTAAACGCAACATGACTAATACAGTTGGTCAATGTAAGTCTCTTCAAATTCACTTTCTTTTAGTTTTAGCTCTGCTCTTTGGTATTTAACTAGTCTTTATATTTGCAAATCACACAATGAAGATGGGAATGGTTTCAAAACTAGTACAATGAGGCTTGGTCTGATGCAATTGTCTTCACTCGTTCTAAAGGGAGCAATAGAAATAAATAAGTCAATTCACCATCGTTCTGTATTCTTTTTTTACTTTCTTCTCTTTCATTAACTGATTTTTATTATCTCTGTTTCAGTCCAACACAAAGCATCGGTATGTTATCATATGCCTTTCTCTATGAGACAAGGAAATGTGAAGCAATAGTCCCTACGGTACAATTCCGATCTACTTGTTCAGAATGCTCTTCTTTTCAAAACATTGAGTCTTTAAACTTGTTTCTTTCTTTGTTTAGGTTGATTTTGAGTTGGTTGATAACAATTGGAAGAGTATTGTATACAACTCAACAGATGAATGGTTTGTTATACACCCCTTTTTTGTTTCAATTATGAAGCTGCTTTCAATTTTATAATCTCATACTTGTTGAATGTTACAGTTTAGTAACGTAGAAGATCAAGGTACTAGGATTGTTATATACAATCTATGGGAGGACGATGAAGGAAAGCTGGAGCTTGATTTTGATACAGATCCTCATGTAATATCACTAACAAGATTTTACAGTATTGTCAATCTGAGACCAATTCGATGTAAAATGAATATGTGTGAATTGTTATCTACAGGATATTGTACTCAGAGGTGTAAACAGAGATGACAAGAACATCAAAATGGCTAGAACTTATCCTAACTCGAAGCATTTCTTGACGTTTCGACACTCATTACGTGTATGCATTTTCATGTTTTCGTAAGGCAATCCAATTTCTTATTACTATTCTTCAGTGTTCATCTAATTACTCTCTGTGTTTTTGCTTGTGCAGAGTTATGCATCAATTCTCTATCTCACTCTTCCTCCAACTTTTAAAATTATTCTTCGTGGAAAAGATATCGAACATCACAGCTTATTAGACGACAAGATGATGGTTGAAAACATAACATACAGACCTAATCGTAGTCCAGGATTACCAGAACATGACGTAAATTCATTACTTTAGTCTTGCTATGCCTTGTTTTATCTTCAAAACAATTGTGTTTGCAAACTTTTTTCTTTTACAGATGTTTGCTTATCTAAAGCTTGGCTTTGTGAAAGATACAAGGGTTCAGTGTTTACCATAAGAACCGGCTTATCAAGGTACATACATATATCTATTAATAACAGCTAATTTGTTTGGTTATCTTCAGAAAATTGTATACATATCTGCTTGTCTGGTTTAGCCATTTTGGAGGGTTTGGAATGCTGCTGGAAGTGATGGACGTGGTGTTATTGGGCTATTGGAGGCTAATTTCATACAACCTGCTCATAATAAGCAAGGTTTTGAGAGAACCCACGTTCTTGCCAAACTCGAAAACCTATTGATCCAACACCAAAAGACCTACTGGTATTATATCACCCACTACTACTAGACCTGAGGTTTTTTTCCACTTTCTCAGAAGTCTGTGACTATTGTTTGATCGGTCTTCAAAGTGCCACGAGATTGGTTATGCCCCAAGGCGGAGACCAAAGAATTATGAAAATAACTTTACAATCACTTCGCCTGGAAGGAACCCAAACTCTGAGGTAAGAGTATAGTTTCTTTTACTAATCATCATTTGTTCAAACAATTGAGTCTCTAATGAATCTCACTGCAAAATAGATTGATACACCAGGAAGTAGTGTTGACATAAAGCCTACGATAGGGAACCATGGGGTTGGGACAAGGTTTTCTCTTCGATCTTAGTTTCCTTTAAAGTTATTCTGTACCATTTCGATATTTTAATTTTGTTAGGTAATTCCAACATTGGAAAAGGAAAATCTAAATAAGGAGATTTAGCTTATTTAGAGATAAGGAAAAGTTCAAGTTTTCCATTTCATATGAGTTTAGGAGTTGTCTATTAGTTTTTCAGAGAGAGTTTTCTAATCAATAAAGAAAGAACTAAGTTTCTTTATATTCTCTACTTTCATTAGACGATTTAAGTGTCGTGCAAATCACCTTAAGAGTGGTCAAGTTGCGGTTAAAGAAACGGAAACAACCGAAGCTTGTGGCTCAAGACAAGGAGGACTCACCGAGAAAGCAGAACAAAGAGAAGGTACATTTTGTCTTCAATTGGTACGTTTGAGTTTCAATACTATTTAGTTTCAATTGGTATCAGAGCTGGTTTCGAAGGGCTAAAACACGGAACTCATCACCTATAAAAGACGATCTCGAGAGATGGGAGATTCAACCACACCATCACGGCCAAGAGAGTTTGCTCCTCCACTAGTACAGAGCCCCATTCTCACTGCAACAAATTATACAGTATGGACCATGAGAATGGAAGTCTTGTAAAATATCTATGATGTATGGGAGACAATTGACCCTGGTATAACATATCCTAAGCAGAACAACATAGCCAAAGCACTCCTATTCCAAGCCATTCCCGAGTCGCTTGTTATGCAAGTAGGTGAACAAAATTCACCAAAGGGAGTATGGAACGCAATAAAGACACGCAACAGGGTGCAGAGAAGGTGAAGAGAGCTTGTCTGGAAACGTTGATGATGGAATTTGACAGATTGAAGATGCAAGACAACGAGACAATTGATGGCTTCGTGGGAAGAATATCTGAATTCTCTACCAAAACTGCATCACTCGGTAAAACAATTGAGGGAAACAAACTAGTGAGAAAGTTCCTCAACTGTCTACCTCGGTCAAATTACATTCACATGATTGCTTCTATAGAACAATGGATTGATCTAGATATAGTAAGCTTCAAAGAAATAATTGGGAGAATAAAAGTCTTTGAAGAAAGAACTGCAGATCACAATGCAGAAGAAGACAGCAAAAGACTCATGTATGCCACAGCCCCAAACCAGAACAGAGGAGGATATGGAGGGCACCATGGAGGCAGAACCAGTTCAAACCAAGCTGAGGAAACCAGCGGTCAAGGAAGAGGTTCACACATAGAGGAAGAGGAAAAGGGAGAGGCCGTGGAAGAGGAAGATCTAATGGCCAACACAGAGAAAAGTCAGGGAGTAACGATAAAGAGAAGAAAGACATGTCAAAGGTAAGGTGTTGGAGGTGTGATAAATACGGACATTATGTGAATCAGTGTCCACTTCGACCAACAAAGGATCAAGAAGCAAATCTGAATGAAACAGAAGAAGCCGATGGGTTATATATGCACGACGTAGTTATGTTACATGAAGATAAAGTATTTCCCAAGAATTATCAAGCAGAGAAGGGAGATGCTTCATAATGGTATCTAGACAACGGTGCTAGCAACCATATGACCGGGAATAGAGAATTATTTTATGAATTGAATGAGAATCTTAAAGGAAGAGTAAGATTCGGAGATGGCTCACATGTAAACATTGATGGCAAAGGATCGATCTGCTTCATGAATAAGAAAAGAGAAAAGGACCTGATCTCAGACATCTACTATATCCCTGACCTAAAGCACAACATCTTGAGCCTCGGACAAGCCACATAGAACGGATGTGAAGTGACTATGAAAGGAGCCACCCTCGAGTTAAAAGACTCTCACGAGAGACTATTGACGAAGGTTACAAGATCCGTAAATCGCCTATACAAAACTCCAATGCAAGTTTTGTACCCAAGATGTATGCAAATTCGGTGTGACGATCTAACAAGAATTTGGCATGCAAGACTCGGCCATGTTAGCTATAGAGTCATGAATAATATGGCAGCAAAGTAGCTAGTACAGGGACTGCCACAAGGTTTGCAAGGAGAAGAAATCTGTCTCGTATGTCAAATAGGAAAACAGACAAGAACTCCATTCCCGAAACAGTCAAAATATCGAGCAAAGAAAGCACTAGAATTGGTTCATGGAGACTTGTGTGGACCAATCTCTCCTCCAACTCAATCAAATAAACGGTACGTCTTTATTTTAATTGATGACTTCTCACGATATATGTGGACACTTTTGCTAGGACAAAAGAGTGAAGCGTTCAATCAGTTTAAGAAATATAAAGAATATATCGAGAAAGAATCTAAGCTCACAATTAAAACATTCTGCACCGATAGAGGGGGAGAGTTTAACTCACTTGAGTTCAACAAATTATGTGAAGACAAGGGAATTCAAAGGCACTTCACAGATCCATACACGCCACAGCAAAATGGCGTAGTTGAACGAAGAAACCGAACACTTATGGAGATGACAAGAAGTATGCTAAAGGGAATGAAGATACCAAACATATTCTGGGGTGAAGCAGTATGTCATGCAGCTAATATAATCAACTGTGTCTCAACCAAAGCACCAAACAGCCTCACACCATATGAATGTCTTAATGACCGAAAACCAAACTTGCTGCATATAAGGATATTCAGATGTATTGCATATGCTAAAGTGAACGGTCCAAGCGTCAAGAAGTTAGATGATAGGGCAAGACCTGCAATCAATCTAGGGACAAAACCTGCCTCTAGACTCTATGAACCAGTCACGAGGAAAATAATTGTATGTAGAGACGTAATCTTCGACGAGAAGAAAGCATAGGGCTGGTCCTTAGTTTCAGAACTCAACGACAAAACAAAACCTGGTACATTCACAATATTGTCTGATGCAGAGGCGCTTGCTGAAGAAGAAAACAAGACAAAAGCTGACCTTGAAGAAACTGAACACGAAGATCAAGGCAATGAAGAAGTCTCGGATGACGATGAAGCAGAAGCATACGATGGAGAGCCAAGTGAAACAGAGGAGATCCAGACAGAATCCCAAGCACCAGAAGCGACACAGCAACCTCAAACAAGGTCAGGAAGGATAGTAAGAAGGCCCACGTATCTCGAAAATTATGTGTTGTTTGCAGAACATGAGGGAATTAATTTGCTCCTTACTGTCGATAGAGAACCAGCGCACTATGCAGAAGCTGCGGTGAAGAAAGAATGGGTTAAGCCATGCTAGCCGAATTTGAATCAATTCTAAAGAACAAGACATGGGAACTTGTCAAGAAACCAGAAGGAGTTAAACCCATTGGACTAAAGTGGATCTTCAAGATCAAAAGGAAGATTGATGGAACCATGAATAAGTACAAAGCACGACTTGTAGCTAATGGTTATGTACAGCAACAAGGAATTGATTTCGATGAGGTATTTGCTCCAGTAGCTAGAATTGAGACCATTGGGTTGTTAATCTCTCTCGCGGCAACTAACACATGGGAGATTCACCACTTAGACGTCAAAACCGCATTCCTAAATGGAGATTTGACAGAAGAAGTTTATGTGATGCAACCCGATGGATACAAAGAAAAGGGAAAAGAAGACTATGTTTACAAATTTAATAAGGCACTTTATGGATTGCGTCAAGCTCCTAGAGCTTGGAACTTGAAGCTTCACAACACACTCAGAGCAATGGGATTCACACGCTGCAAGAAAGAATCAGCCGTTTATCAAAATAAGAAAGGTAATGATCTTTTGATAATTGTTATGTACGTTGATGATCTTTTTGTAACAGGATCTTCTACTCAAGCAATCAAACAATACAAGAACGATATGGCAAAGAAGTTTGAAATGTCTTATTTAGGCAAGTTGTTATATTATCTCGGTATAGAAGTGTTACAAGGAACAAATGGAATAAAGATAAAACAACAAGGATATGCAAAAGCAATCCTTGCAGATACTGACATGACCAAGTGCAATCTAGCACATGTACCGATGGAAAGTAGCTTGAAGTTATCAAAGGTTGAAGACGAAGAAGAAATCGATGTCACTAGGTACATGAGGACAATCAGTGCCTTAGATACCTGCTGCACACTCGGCCTGACCTATCTTATGCAGTTGGTGTGCTCAGCCGTTATATGCAGTCACCACGAGTGTGTCACGGCCAAGCCTTAAAGCATGTGTTGAGGTATGTAAAAGGTAGCACATGCTTTGGTATCTTCTTCAAGAGAGATGGAATGTGTAAACTTACTAGATACAGCGATAGTAGCCACAACATTGACGTGAATGACGGTAGGAGCACTTTCGGACATGTATTCTACTTTGGCGCATCATTGATAACTTGGACTTTGCAGAAACAACCAACAATTGCCTTATCATCTTGCGAAGCAGAATTCATGGCTGCTATTGAAGCTGCAAAACAAGCCATATGGCTAAAGGAGTTGCTACACGAGATTCTTGGAGGAAAAGACGAGAAAGTTGAGTTAAAGATTGACAACAAATCAGCTATTGCCTTGACTAAAAACTCAGTTTTTTCAGGGAAGGAGTAAGCACATACTAGCCAAATACCATTTTATACGCGAATGTGTGGAGAATCAGCAGATTGAAGTTAAGCATGTTCCAGGAACAGAGCAGAAGGTTGATATACTCACAAAGGCATTGGGAAGAAACAAATTCAAAGAAATGAGGAGTTTGCTTGGAGTTCAAGAAATTCTAACACCCAAAAATCATGTTGGAATTAAGGGGGAGAATTTGGGTAATTCTAACATTGGAAAAGGAATATCTAAATAAGGAGATTTAGCTTATTTAGAGATAAGGAAAAGTTCGGAAAAGGAAAATCTAAATAAGGAGATTTAGCTTATTTAGAGATAAGGAAAAGTTTCAACATTGGAAAAGGAAAATCTAAACAAGTAGATTTTGCTTATTTAAAGATAAGGAAAAGTTCAAGTTTTCCATTTCATATGAGTTTAGGAGTTGTCTAAACCTTATAAATAAGATGATATCTTAGGAGTTGTCTAAGAATAATAAGAGAGAATTGATTAGTTTTTCAGAGAGAGTTTTCTAATCAATAAAGAAAGAGCTAAGTTTCTTTATATACTCTACTTTCATTAGACGATTTAAGTGTCGTGCAAATCACCTTAAGAGTGGTCAAGTTGCGGTTAAAGAAATAGAAACAACCGAAGCTTGTGGCTCAAGACAAGGAGGACTCACTGAGAAAGCAGAACAAAGAGAAGGTATATTTTGTCTTCAGTTGGTACGTTTAAGTTTCAATACGATTTAGTTTCAAATTTATCTTGCACTGTAATTTCAGAGAAACAAGCTCAATTATTGAAGAATCCGAGTTGCAGACTGCAAAACAGGAATAAGCAAAACTAGTGTCTGAGTTGCAAAATATGGTGTCCAAATTGCAGAGAGAGAGAAAGAACAGCTAGAGTTGCAAGTAAAGCTCTTTATATATATATATAATACAAGATTGTGTCTTTTTGGGTTATTCTTTTTGGCGATATATAATAAATATCGTTGCGAACCAGCTGAAGGAGGCCACAACTAAGATCAAAATGGTGGAATAGGAGAAGGAAGATATTGTGAATATCTTTCAAGAAGAAAAAATCCACAGAGATGTGACTGCGGATTTCTTGAGAAAGCAACTAAGGGTAATGAAATATTCAATTTTTCACTTTCTGTAATAGCTTCACAAATATACTCACCAATCATTTGGTAATGCAATAAGAAGCTTTAAATGCAAAAGATGAGCTAAAGAACCAAATGAAGATCCTCAAGGGAAATTGCATGCTATAAGGCTACTTACAATGGACATGTTGAATATTAGATTCAAAGTTCTTGCAATGGACATGTTGAATAAAAAAAAGATGAGGTGGATTGTTAGGTGTTGAATGCATTCAACACATATTGAATGTTAAAAAAAAAACAAAAAAACAAAGAAGGTTGTCGGCAAAATATGAAGGAGATGAAGGAGAGAGAAATGATATGAATACATGTCATTTTTCTATTGGGTTGGATAATTTTTTACATTTTATATTATCCCAAAACTTTTAAAGCTAAATTAATTTTGTTTGCATTATTTTAAAAGTATAATATATATATATATATATATATATATATATATCAAAAATTATAATTTTTTGTGGTCTATAAATAGACTTTGTCATTTTATGCTTTAGTAATGTATCATTGTCGTTTTATGCTTTAATAATATCTTATTGTCGGGAAATTTTGATTTTGTTGACAAAATAATCCGTAAATTTCGGCTTTTTAAAGGAAAATCTAATCTTTATCTATTAAAATGTAATATATTGCTTGTATGGATTCTGGTGATTTCAACCCCTCATTTTGTTATAAATGAAGACTCATTCTCTCATTGATGTATCAATACCATAAATCTCATCACTATAAAAAAAAAAAAAAACATCAATGGATCCATTATAATTTCCTTTTGATATCAAAGTTTACAACAAGCAGTGTGAAATTGAAGAAAAGTATATTATCAACCGGTTTAGGAAGCGTTGCAGCAAAATAGAGGAGGACTATGCACCTCGTAACAAGAGAAAATACTTCAATAGAGATCACTCAGCTGTAAATCAAATTGTTTGATGACTACTTCACAAATCAACCTACATATGATAATGCAATGTTTCGTCGGCATTTTCGGATGCGAAAGCATGTTTTTCTTTGGATCGTTGAGTACCTATCAAGCATTGACAATTACTTCACTCAACGATTTGACGCAGCCAAAAAGAAAGTATATCTCCATTAGCAGAATGTACCACAACCATGCAAATATTAGCATATGGTGTGACAACCGATGTTGTTGATAAATACATTAAAATATGAGGTACCACAGCGTTGGAGTGCTTGGGTAGATTTTGTAAGGGAATCATACAATTGTATGAGTCAATGTATCAGAGAGCTCCAACTGAAGATGACCTACAAAGAATTTTACATGTTAGTGAAATGCGAGGGTTTCCGGGAATGATTGGAAGTATTGATTGCATGCACTGGGAATGGAAAAATTATCCTACTGCATGGGAAGACCAATTTAGTCGAAGAGATAAGGGGACCACCATTGTTATTCTTGAAGCAGTTGCGTCTCATGATCTATGGATCCGACATGGCTTTTTGGATGTCTTGGCACATTGAACGACATAAATGTTTTAGACTATTATCTTGTGTTGGATGACATTGAAAAAGGAAATACACCAAAAGTCAACTTTTTCGTGAATCAATGACAATACAATATGGCATACTACCTAGCTGATGATATTTATCCTTCTTATCCAACTTTTGTCAAATCAATTAGACTTCCTCAAAGTGAACCATATAAGTTATTTGCACAACATCAAGAGACATGTTAGAAGGACATTGAACGAGCATTTGGAGTGTTGCAAGCTCGATTCAAAATCATTCGTGAACCTGCTAGAATGTGGGACATATCAGATTTGGCTACCATCATGAGGTCATGCATCATATTTCATAATATGATTGTTGAGAATGAACGAGATACATATCTTCAAAATTGGACCGATTATGATCAATCTGAGGCAAGTGGTTCTAGTTCACCGCTTCAATTCTCAATCGAGGTGCTACTTGCATTTGCAAATCACGTACGTGCTAGATCTGAAATGCGTGACTCAAATGTTCATCACAAATTACAAACAGATCTAGTCAAACACATTTGGACAAGATTAAGACATTTCCATTAATAAAGAGATTTTTTAATCTTTTTATGTTTGTTAAGATCTTTATTGTTATTTGGGTTGAGTTTTTCGTAACAATTAAAGTCATGTGTGTTCACTAGTTGTGTGGTGTAGTTTTTTAAGAATTTGTTGTGTTTATTTTTATATATTGTAATGCAATTTAAGTGTTTTTCATATGTAATATTTGGGTTTTAATAATAAAAATTGCAATTTTCTCTATTATTATTTTTGAACAAAATTATTTATGATTTAGTTATTTTAATTGTTATTAATATATAGTTCTAATATGTAAATGGAAAACAAAATATAAAATAAGATTAGTGGGATAGGGTGAATTTTGGCAAATAAACTATTGTAGAGATATAAAAATTGAACGGATGTTATGTGCGAGAAAGAAGATGACGTGGAGGGTTAAAAAACAAAAGAGTGTTGAATGTATAAACCATTGTACATAGTCACAGTTTCCAGATTCTGTTTTTGGTTTTTGTTATGTTTAAAGGATTGTAATCAAAAGATTCCAAAAACTTAGTTTAACCATGTACTGGATTTTATCTTTTTTGGCTCATCAAAGTTAAGCATGCATTCAAAAGTCAACCTTTGTAAGACACGAAAGAGCTCTGTTTTTACCAAACACATCAAAATTACAATATCCTCCTGAATCCAAATCGTTCATCTTCTGTATCTTATGAATAATTAATTACACATTAATAAGTAATCAAATCATAAACACACACAATCAACCCCAAAAGAAAGGATCAAGCGCCACAAAATAAGAGAAAAAAACAGAGAAAGCCAAAGGTGGAGGTAAAGAGAAGAATTTGGGCACTAAAGATTGTGTTCTCCGGGAGGAAAACGTGGAAGATAAGGTATCCAAGTGATGGGATTTTTCCAATCAAACGCCGGCAATGCCGGATTTGGATCTCCGAAAGGGATAAAAGGGAAAGGAAACGACGGAAGCGGCGGTAATGTCGGCAACGGCGGCAGATTTGGATACGGCCAAGGGAACCAATACGGTTGCATATAAGGCCAAAAGAATTTCGAGTCTCGAAATTTCTTGTCTTTCTCCTCCTCCTTTTTCTCTGGCCGGTGATGTCTACTCTTGCCGCGACCACCGCACAATGTGGTGTTTCTGTGAGAAGGTTTGTAGCTGAGTGCGCTTAAGCTGTAGATACATTCTCTATCTTGTTTTGATTTGACGGATACTTCGTTGGTTGCTATTTGGAAAACAGGGATGTTGCAGCCGCCATTTTCGTCCGAGGAGGTTTTGATAAGCGTGGCACTGCATTGAGATGCTATGGCGATTCCGTCGACGCAGTCGATGCCGTCGACGTGAGGGATCTCGATGTTGTAAACGCCGCTTCTGTTTGTTGTTCTGTTTACTGATATGTTCACTTCCTCTGCTGTTTTTGGTGAACTTGCTTTGAATCTACACGTCACGTGAACTTCCACACCTGAGAGATTACACAAACAATCTTAACCGAAAACCAAACCAAAACCAAATTATAAGTGGTTTGTCGCTTTTCATGCAATTTCTAACTATACCAATAAATCTGCAAAACCAAAAATCGGATGGACATATCTTGAATTGAGTCTAAGGATGGATTTCATGCATCTCTAATGTTGAATTCTAGATCCTTGCTTGTAACAATGAGCTCTATCTTGCATCAAGCCCAAAAACAATAATCGAATTGACCAATCCAAAGTTACCAGATAAGTTTAAAGTCAAAGGACAGTGGTTCATGTAATGTTTTATTAAGATCTCTGACCTTGTAAGAAATAGCTCTGTTTTGAGAAAGTGTTGATAGAACACGTGTCACAGTAGACAACTCCGACGACTGTGATGCGAGAGGAAGGATACGAGCTTCCTTCAGGTGGTGACCGGCCACGACCACGACCTAAAGCTTGATGTGTTAAGCATGAAGCTAGAAGCAGAAGATAGAGTAGAGGAAGATACATTGTGGCTAATCCCACTCTCTCTCTCTCTCTCTCTCTCTCTCTCTCTCTCTCTCTCTCTCTCTCTCTCTCTCTCTCTCTCTTGTGTCTTTTTGATGATAATGTGTGAGTGTGTGATTGCAATATATTCAGTCCGTGATCTTTTGACCCCAACTATACTGTTTTACTAAAATTCTTTATCCACTACCAAACAAAGACATGTGAAGAGCCGTTTGGCTTGTTCTAGTGTTACAATGTGAGAATGTGTCATCAACAAGAAATTTATTTTGGGTCCTTTACCCAAAGAGTTTTGTTTTTCCTACTTATACTAATATATAACCCAACAGATTATGAGCAATCCCAACTATTTTTATATGTTTGCCTCTACTTTTCTAAAATAATGACAGTTATCTATATGACTGAATAAAGATAGGTTTTTATTGCTTTTCTTGTGATCTAAGTCTTTTACTATCTTTCTTTTTGCTTTTTGTATATGTAGCTCAATTCTGGCCTCTTTACCACAAAACTCCACCATGCGTTTGTGAAATCTAATTGATCAGGTATTTATGCTCAATCACATCATCAAGTTTTCATGTAAAATCACTAATAGTAAATCACAAGATCGACTTAATCATGAACTATAAATCATTATTTAAACACAAAAAATTCAAATACATTTTGAAGAGAATTTCGTGTCTTTTACCCCTAATACTTCTAAGCAATACTGGCTCACAACCTGTTCAAATAGGAAATAAAATCATAGACTTTAAAATAAGAAAAGAAAAAACTCAGAACTTTTAAAAGTAACACAAAAAATAAGTTTGGATGGTAGCCTCTCATGGGTTCTATAAACATGAAGATACTGAAAGATGATGATAAAAGTATTGAAGAATGGAGAAGAAGCAAAATGACACGATGATGAATAATTTGTGATTTTTCAGTTTCTCTTGCGTGCCATGGATGTTGGATTGCCATCAAATAAGTCATCAATGAAAGACTCAATATCTTCAGGCTGATACTTAACATACTTATCTGTCTGCTTCCCTGAATCAAGGTGTTGCTTATACCTCCCAAAGAAAGACCTATAAGCTGGAATCACCAACGCCGAGATTGACACCCTTAGCTCCGATTGCATCTGCTCATCACTCACAATCCATGTGCTCTGTGTCTTGTGAATTTCATCGAACAAAGCATTGAAAATCTTAAACCTTTCCTTCAAAACTGGTTTCGACACTTTCCCGTTAACCTGTAACCCTTCTTGATTCATACACTGCAACACTTTACCCCAAGTCTCTCTCTGGTAACTCTTATGGTACTGTCTTAGCTCTGTCGATCTTTTCCTTGTCCATACTTGTCCCATCAAATCTCTTATCTCTATCGACCCTTTTATCTTCTGCAGAATGTATCTTCCATTGTTCATCAAGAATATGTAACGTAGTGATTGGTCTCTGTACAGTCCTGATTTGACCTGCAGATTTGCGTCAAGCAATTCCATCACCCTTATCATTTGTCTAGCGAAAGCTGACACTTTGTACTCATCGTCGTCTTCTCGTTGCTGCTTTGGTTTAGTCTCTGGTTCAGGCTCAGTGTCTGTCTGATTCCATTCGTGGTGTTGAAACACTTGATCTAGTGTGTCTTTGTACTCGCAAGCATATTTGAGGTAGTTCATGGTGTAACGTGTTAACGGATGAACCGCACCGCTTGGTACTGGAGTTCTTCCAGTATCGCTCTTGATCGACTTCTCTAGCTCTCCAAATATTGTCACTGCTGCTTCTCCTAGCCTCGTCTGAGCCATTTTAATCTCCTGGATCAGATCTGAATCCGATTCTTTCACCGCTGGGATCAAATCACGGAGCGCCTCGTACATGTCTAGGAATTTGAAAAGCTTCTCCGATGACCGTTTCGTCAGCACCACTGCATCGGAGAAATTTAGTAACCGGATGGTCACTGCGGAAATCAAGCCGGTGAAGAGTCGTTTACGAGTCGAGGCATGATCGTCTTCGGAGAAGATGGAGTTGCAGAGAGAAATCTCTCCGGGAAAAAGCACCGTGGAACAACGACGAACGATTGAAATCCATGAAGCGATTTCACCTTCGAGCGATTCCCAAGCTATTCTCTGAACGTCTTCAATGTTGATATCTTCAAATCCAACCTCGCTCAGCTCTTCCTTAAAAGCGTGTCGTCTCGACATCTCATATGACATACAGCATTCTCCTTCGCAACCGGCGGAGATCATCGCTCCGGCGATTTTCTTCAACGTCAAGATCGTTTCCGTTGAAAAATCCGGGAAACTCTCTTCATCCTCCTCCGGTAAAACGAATCGATCCGAATCGTTGGTTGAAGAACTGAACGAAGATTGTTTGTGATTGCTGTGATCGGAATTGCTTCCATCGTTGATGTTCTTGTTCTTCTTCTCTCTGGAACGATCTAAAAGATGACGAAATTCTTCGTCCAGAAGCGATACAGCTCGTTGCTGAACAGAACTGGCCCGGTTAAACCATGAAGAAACCGGCGTTGAATCCAATTTAAGCTCCCTCAATTTCATAACCGATTTCGAAATCCGGTTAACGGCGTCGATAAAAACAGAGTCCTGAGATTCATCTCGCCCAATCCCAGAAGATTCCATCTTCGATACCAAGGAATTTACCGTCTCAGGGAATGTCTCCACAGCCGGAGGAATCTCCGTTAACGGATCCTTCTCCAATGAAAGTGATTCAATGAAATCGTCCACGGGTTCCGTCACTTGGATAAGGCTCGGCTTGGAGGATTCCGATTCTGTTTCCGGCGTCTCCGTATCCAATTGTTGCTCGGAATGATGTACATTCTCGTGATCATCGGATTTGTGATCTTCTGATTTGTGACTTCCAGCTTTATCCATTTGCCGGGAAAATTATAAACCCTCAAAATGAGGAAGAAGGAATGAGATTAGTGTAAGGATAATCCTTAATTAATCCATAATTGGAGTTTCTTTTTTTTTTTTTTGTTCTTCTTCGACAATACCAATTGTGAATGTTTTTGCTGTCTGATTTAGTTTTTTAATATATATATATATATATATATATATATATTTGAGCTTAATTTCTGAGATTCGATTTTTGGGTATCCATTGGCCGTTGACTGCCATACGAAAGGTCATGGGTCTCACGATCTCTCTTTTTCTTTTATTGTAACTTTATATTAATATCAAACTTGAGGTTTATAATGTTACACTATTTCTTGATATATTCAGCGTTTTTGCTTTTTATTTTATTTTTTGGGCCATAATTATTTTCACTTAAAACTTGATGTGATCTAGGGTCGGCCTTTACATTGTGCCCTTTGTTTTCTTTTTGTAGCATAGAACAATGTGAAATTTTAATTAGTATTTGATCATCTTTGACTTAGTTCTATGTTTGTTTAAAAAGTCTGTGTCTCATGTTTTGGCCAAGGACCGGACTTACAGCGATCTTTAACATGGTATTAGAAAAATATTGATAAAATAATTCAATATTTTCCATGCTAAAATTACAAAACTAATCTCTACTCTAAAATCAATTCTTATTATGTTCTCCCGCAATCGAAGCAAATCGTGCATCTAAACTTTAGTCAAACCAATCATGTATTTGAAAAACATGAAATAATCGTTGATTTAATTTGAATGTTGATCGAGAATCTACGACGCCAACTTTATATTAGATAAGTAATATATTTGACAACACGGTAAGATGAGCATATATTAATTTAGTTATCTGATAACAACATATGGTATTATTATATAAAAAAAAGTAACATGAATATCTAACATATTAAATATATGTCATATTGTAACATAGCAATCATGTATAAACTGCACAACAGCAGTTTATATACAATTAAACTTTTATAAATTAATAATGTTGGGACTAAAAAAATAAATTTTTAATTAATTTATTGAAATTATTATATCGATATACTAAGTAAACCGAAATTTAATTTGGGATTATAAAATCATATTATTTTAAAAGTTTTTTAATATATACTAATTTATAAATATTAATTTAAAGAGGTTATATAGTGTATTCCATTTAAAAAATGAATATTCTGTCTCTTCACTGATGCGTTCTAGACGAGATCGGACCTTCATTTGGATCGAGGCCCGATTCAGTTTCATGGGTTGAGTTGGGGGACGACGAACCCACCTCTAACGATTGTTCCTAGACAATCAATTCGGTTGTCGTTCGGAGCGAAACTTTCATGTTGGTATTTTCCTTCAAAATTATGGTAACATGGTAATTTTTCATTGGCTTCTTTATGGGGTTCGTACACATGCTGTGTGATACGGTTTTTTGGGGTTATTGATTAACGATAGTTTGGGTGCTCCTAGGTTTAGCTGTGAAGGGACACTTTGGTTCTCGTTTCACTCTATAAATAAGAGGAAGGCTCCACTTATTTTTATGTTACTTCATTCATGTGACGTGTCGAATGTAATTACTCTTTCCCCTTTCTCTAAATTTTCTTATATTCTATTATGGGCAAACCGCAGTGTCAAGACGACGTATTTGCTATGCTGTGATATCGTGATTGTTTTGCCGTGACAATGTGTCTGTTGTGCCGAGCTGATAATTTATTTTGGTTGAAAACATTGAATTTGACGAGGATATGAGAATCTACTTGAGTGAGAGATCCAATCATAGCATATAAGAAAGAAATCAAGCATCGTCATCCTGAGAATTATTCATCACCAAGGGGTCGACCACGGTTCCATGATACGAGCTTCGAGAAATGCTTCTCTAAGGTTGATGTGAGCGGAGATCTATCCAAGGGAACGAGATGTACTTCCTTCACTACAAGAGAACACATCTTTTACAACTCCAAATTTCGTCCCTAATGCGTTGTTAAAGGACTTTACAACGCATTAGGGACGCCACGTGATTCGTCGAAAAACGTTGTAAAAACGTCGTAGAAGTTAACAACGCCATATTTTCGTTGTTAAAACGTAGTAAAAGAGGACGTTGTAAAAACGTCGTAAAATGAAGAGGATGTTGTAAACTCGATGACAAATTAAAGGTTGTAAGTTAGTTGCTAAATTTACAACTAACTTACAATGTATTGTTTACAACTAATTAGAGTTGAAATGTGTTACAACGTATTAAAGTCGAAAGGTTTAACAACTAACTAAAGACGAAAATGTTACAACTATTTAAAGACGAAATTATTTACAACTACTTAAGGACAAATATTTTACAACCATTTAGGGAATAATATTTGTATTTTCTTTTTTAATAAAATTATGAAATAAAATTTTTATATTTAAATAAAATTATGAATTGAATAAATTAAAATTATAATATAAAACTAAAATATAAAATTAAAATATTTTTACAAAATTTAATTGTAAATTACAAAATATTTAACGGAGTAATTCGTCGAACATGTCCGAACTACGGTCGTCCTGATCTTTAGCCACTCGCTCGTCTCAAATCGACCTCGTTATTCTCTGTATGCCTTATCCCGAGGTTATGACGTCTACGCTCTGCAAAGCTGCAGTTGCATGGGGATTGCCCGCAACCAAAATATCCATCATCGATTCCATGACTGCGAATTTCTGATCCGTCGTTTGCTTTAGCGAAGCAATTTCCACACAAGATTCCTGCAACTCACTGCAGAGTGAGTTTTCACATATCCAGTTAGACGTGGCTCTCTGGACATCTTGGGCGGATCCTATGCCAATAATCCGTCTTTTTTTTGTCGGAGCGATCTACAAAAAGGATTTGTCAGGAAATAATAATTATTTAAGTAGACTATTTAATTTAATACCTGCTTATAAATTGCATTGATCTCATGAGCACTCAATTAGACAGGAGTACCGTCGGTGGAATTCCTGGGAAAGCTGGGTTTGACGCTCCTGAACCGCAGCTTCAACCTGACTGTGTAGCAGCTCACACTGTGGATCAACAAAGACGCCAAATTTCTTCTTATGGGTTGCGGCATACAATTCTGGAAGCATATGAATCTGTCGAGTTTTTTTCCGCCTAATAAGGAAAATTTAAATTAAATAGTAATTTACTAATAAATATTTAAATGAAAATTTTAATTTTAAAAAATACTTACTATTTGTATTGCAACTCTGTCGAAAGGCATCTGGCCCACAGTGTGCGGCATTGCGACCGGTAAGCCATCATGACCAATCGTCTTTCAGGAGGCGGAACACTGCGCAGCTCTCCTCACAGCTGCAGGGTCTACCCAGTAATTCTTCAGGCCTTCCAACACGCATTGGTCATGAATGTGGGTTTCCCGGCATTTCCCTTCACCTTCCACTCGGTTTTCCAGTCCGAGATTGTGTTACAAAGCCACTTCATGCTTGCGGGAGAACTCATGTCGGACAGTCTCGTTGATAGAGACGTCCCAATTCCAACATTACTAGTAGACAAAAGAAATTAATTAGTATTTATTAGAGAGTAGTTAATATTGTTGAATAAAAAAATAATTAATGTTTTTTAAAAAATTTACCGCGAAAATCTTGAACCACGTTCTGCGAATGTAGTGTGGTGTTGATTTCCAATTTGGAGTCGCCA